>PVKB01005131.1:0-109119 GCA_004027205.1 Ctenodactylus gundi | reverse complement strand
ATTGTTTCCCCCACCCCGCCATCCCGCCCTTCGGCCCATTGTCCCCGCCCCCGCGATCCCCTCCACTCACCCGCCTTCCTCACGGAGCCGCCCGCACCACTCCTCCCCTCGGAAATCCTCACCCCTGCGCCCCGCTCGCTCGCGCGCTCCCTCCCGCTCTCCCCCAGCCTCCGGTGCCACCCCCGGTCCCGCTCGCGAGCGCCCGCCGCCGCCTCCAACCTCCATTCACCCCGGACAGCTGGGTCCCGCCCCCCCTGCCCCCAACACTGAAAGGGAGCTAGTCCCCACCCCCCTCACCTCCGCCCTCCCCGGCGGGCGTCCCCTTCCCCCACGCGCGCCCCCGCCCCCCACCCTCCGCCCGCAGCGTCACCGCCCGCCCGCCCGCCCCGGCCTGGGAAGAGGTGGCTCCCGAGCAGGGGCTCCGGCGCGTTTCGGGACAGGAGACGCGGGGCGGGGACGGCGGAAGCCCCGCGGAGAGTGCGGGCAGCGGCTCGGCCCCAGCTCGGTCTCCGATACTCACTGACAGCTGCGGCATCCGAGTGCATTTTTGGGCAGCTCACACCCTCCTCGCCGCCCGGGCTCCCGCGCTCGCCTCGCGGTCCCCCCACCAGCTCGCTGCACCTCGGTTCCGAGCTGAGGAGCCGCCACCAGGCACTCTCCACCCGCCCATCTCGCCTTCTCCATTGGCTGGACCTCAGCTCAAGGGCCGCCTCTCTTCCTCGTTGATTTGACAAAAGGAGTGCCGATAGTACCGGTCTGGAGCGGGCAACTAGGTCCCGCCCCCTGGTTGCAATACGATTGGTCCCAACACCTCTTCTTTGTAACGCCCCTAGCGGAGGCCACGCTGAGGAGTAGAAGATTGGGCTTCTCAGCTGTCAGTCATTCCCGGAGTCCGAAAGCGCGTGTAGGGGCGAGGCTGGGGAATTGGTCCACCTTGACCCTGAAGCCCCGCCCTGTGGCGGGCTGGATTGGTGGAGCTGGAGACCAACCGAGAAAGATGGGTTGGCGTCTGAAACAAAGCACGCGAAGTGTTTCGAAAGAGCGAGAAGGGGAAGTGCGGTTTGGGCAGCGAAGACCTTCCTCCTCGGAGTAGGAGAATCGGCTTTCCCCAGCGGCTGGCGCAGCATGGCGCACCCCCTCACCACTTGTCCCGCAAGGCTCACGGAGGCTCTCTGGAGGAGCCGAGTCCGCGCCCAAGCTGAAGCGTGACTCCTCTGCCAGAGCTTTCCTAGCGCAGAGAACTGGAAAAGAATCGCCGCGCCGTAGTCTATTCTGGCAAATGCTCTGATGGGAAGCATATCCCATTTCTCCCACAAGCTGCTGTCCTCTCCGCTTCCGAAATGCACTTCTTTTTCAGAGTCAGCACACCTCCAGTGGGTCGTGAAAAAAGGCTTCGAATGCTGCAAGCATTGTCCGTCAGCCTCGTCTGCATACCCCGAACAGTGTACATGACATCCACAGTCACTGTGGGCTCTGAGGACAGCTTGGCACATACGCAAGTCCAGGAGCAGATGACCAACTCATAAGAGACGAGACATTCATTTAAGAAAACCTGAGTCCTAAATGCGAAGAGGGCGTCCAGAAAACGGAAACTCGCTGCTTTTTGGCAGAGGTGTTACTTGGGATGACTTACTCTGATCCTAAGTTTCCTAAGTCAACATCTTGCACCATTTTTATGAGTTCTGTCCAGGTCGCCCCCACTCTTCAACTCATTACACCACACGGAATAGTATTGGGAGATAATACACAGAGAACTTCTCCTTACCCCCACACACAGACATTCTCCCCCGCCCCCACACCCCTTCCCTAGGCCCTGCCCAGGGACAGCCCAGAGAATTCTGCAGCTCTAACTGCTGAAGAAGAGTGACACCAAGAGCAGGTAATAAAATGGCCAGTCGTTTTGAGTTTAGATTTCTACAGCAAAGACTTTTAAGTTCAGTGTTCTGAAATTTAGGTTTCAGCTTAGGATATAAATGTTACACCAAAAACAAGATATTTGAAAGCAAGAGTTCAGAGGAACCAATTATTCTGTCCCACATCACTCTCCTTGTAATATATTCCATCTCTAACTTCTCTTTAATACATTACATTTTTATAATTTTCTATCTATCAGTCAAACACTTCTTTATTATTGCATTTAGTCAGTCTCAGAATTGTACCTGAAGTTCCTTCCCAAGATAAGACTTTTTCATAGAACATCTCTATTTTAATGTGGCAGAGCCTCGGGTAGGCTGCAGAGATGATTCAGTACCTCTCCACTCAGAGACAAGTGATTCCTTGTCAGGCAGATCTAATAGTAAAATCAGCCATTACTCTGAAGCAGGCAGGCTGCTTCTTCACTATTTATGCCATTTGTATTTTCAGCCTCATTTACATCTAGGGAATAAAAAAATTATGTACATTTATGCAAGTTTTTAATCTTTTGTGTTTGAGGCATTTTGTTACCATTTATCACTGTGTTTCAAGGGCTAAAATATATTTTGCACAGAAAAAGGCTTGTTTCTTGACACTTCTAAATTAAAATACGCTCATAGTTTGTTTTAGGTACCTACTTTGATGATTTATTTGCTGTAAACCTTATAATGGTTTATTGATAAACTACATAAAAACTTGCTAGCTGCTTTTTTCCATATCTTTCAGAACTCCCTTGATACAAACATGGCATCCAGAAAAAATTATGGAATGGACAATCTTTGTTATTTCTCAACATACCTTTCAATTGGGTCACTATGATTCTTTTTGAGTAAAACACAGACTTCGAGTGTTTCACCCAGAACCTTGCAGTCAGGTTGAGAAGCAAATCCCAATCTGCTGAGCCTGAATCTCTCACATGTTTTATAAATACTCCTAATACAGATGCAAAATGCCCTACAAATATTGCCTGATCATTTTCAAAACGCACAAGATCATAAGCCTTGGAGATCAGGAAGGTTGACATATTTTTTCATTTCCCTGGCCTCTAATACAGAGCTTTCAAATAGTAGGCATTGGTTAATTATTCATAACAATGAACTGAATGTTGACTATCATGAAGTTTTATATCTGAAAGGAACCTTGAAGATTATAAAATCCAACTCCCCGACTTTAAGAATATGAAACTTGAGATTCAAAAAAGTTAATTGTCTAATTCAAAAGATGCCTAGCTAGTTAATAGCAAAGTAATAATTAAAAACTCAAGTTTCTCAACTCCTAGCCCTGCTCATCTCCCCAGCACTGTGCTGGCCAATATCAAAACTTCAAATTCTAGATAGGGAGCTGGGCATGGTGGCACATATTTGGAATCCCAGTATTCAAAGGCTAAGAAAGGAAGATTGCTGTAAGTTCAATGCCAGTCTGGGCTACATAGTAAGTTCAGATCCAGCCTTGGTTATCTACTTTCCTTTTGATTTAAAAGTTAGCATAGGGGCTGAAGGAATGGCACAGTGTTTAAAGCACTTGCCTTGCAAGCACAGGGCCCTGCGTTCAATTCCCCAGCACCACATAAAGCTGAATGTGGTGGCACATGCCTGTAATCCCAGCATTTGGGAGACTGAGGTAGGAGGAGCATTGTGAGTCCAAGGCCAGCCTGGAATACACCAGTGAGTTCAGGACCAGCTTGGGCTATAAAGCGAGAACCTGTGTCAAAAAAAAGAAGTAAAAGTTAGTGTATCAATCTTGTACACATTCCAGTCTTCACATGTGGAATATTGCCTTTATTATGAAATTCAATGAGAATTTTTCAGTATATAATACATGAACTCAATTTTTTTCCATTGGTAAATTGTCTTAGTTATTTTTTCATCACGGTGACAAAATACCCGATATATACAAATTAGGGGAGGAAAAGTTGATTTTAGCTCACAATTTCAGAAGGCCACAATCTGTTCATGGGAAACTGGCAACAGGGGAAACACAGGCAGAGGCAGAGGTAGAGGCTGCTCCTCATAGCATTGCAAACAGGAAGCCAAGTCCCAGAAGGAAGGGAGGAAATTGCTTATACCCTTCCAGGTCCTGCCCCTGTGATTCACCCCTTACAAGTCCAGCCTCAGTATTCTGCCTCTTCTAGGTTTAAAACCCTAATCTAACACCTAAAATCTATAATCCACCACATGCCTATCTTCCACCACACATTTAAAATCTACCACACGCCCATAATCCACCCTTCAGACCAGGCCCCAATCTCCTAACAGCACATAGTTCCATAGATAATCCATAACATCCGAATACGTGAGACTGTTGGGGGATATTCCACATCCAAACCATAATATGATCCCTGTGAAACCATTCAGTAAGATAATTATATTACAATTCTGGACATTTATATTCAAATCCTGGGAGGAGCTAATAGTTGAGACTGTGATAGGTAAACATATTCAGGGATCCAGCCATGCCTCTTCATTTGATGAGTACTGTAACATTAAAGCATGTTATCCTGTGTTAACTGGTACCTGGTTTCACTGGATGTTTTCTATTTTATTAGATGGACAATGTTAATTTAACCAGATTCAAATACCCTAACCCTAGAATTTGGTATGGAAAAGTCTAGTAAGAGAACAACAGCGTTTGTGTCAAATTTTAATTTTTCCCTCCAATACCACAAATCCCGCTACAGCAGGCATTTCTTGTGTGAACTTATGGTATAGAATAAGGAATAGCATAGGCCGCAAAATGGAAATAATGTTGAGCCTGCTCAAACAAATAGATAAATGTGTCTGTGTTAAGATTTGAAGAGAGCATAGCTTAGTGGTTAAAATGCTTGCCTACCAAACTCAAGGCCCAGAGTTTGATTCCACAGCACTATATAAGCTGGACTTGGTGGCACGTGCCTGTAATCCCAGCACTTGAGAGGCTGAGGTGGGAGGACTGCAGTGAGTTGGAGCGTAGGCAACACAGTGAGTTCAGAACCAGCCTACACTACAGAGTAAGACCTTGTCTTGAAAAGAAAAAAATAAGAAAAACCAAATGAAGAGAGCTGGGCCTGGTTGTACCAGCATGTGATTCCAGCACTCCACAAGGCTGAGGCAAGAAAATCACAAATTCAAGTCCAGTCCCAATATCAAAGGTGAAAAACAGGCTGAAAATATAGATCAGAGAAAAGTCTCAGTTCCCAGCATTGAAAAAAATAATTGAAGATAACAAGAAAGAATATGCACAGAGATGAATTAATGCAGCCTTCAAGTGTAGTGAAAATGTGTGTGAGACCCATCTACTTATAAAGTCAGGCTAGGTGGCTTTCTGAAAACAAAAGAGTAAATGTATTCACAGAAGGATACAGTGACAATTTGCTGTCCCAAACAATGACATTATTTTTTAAATGCTTCTCATGTGATGAAGCCTAATAGTGCTTTACTCCCAAACTAGTCTTCCTAATTTCACAATTCTTCAATGGAATATTAATATTATTCCTAATTTACAGGTAAGTTGAGGCTTACCTTCAGTAATTTGCCATCCACTTACTAAAAAAGTGCTCCTTAGTAGCCAAACTCCCTGCATACACTGTCCCCACACAGTTTCAGTTCTTTCTCTTTTTAAATTAGGTTAATATGTGACCTACATAACTTGAATTTATGTATAAAAATACAACAGTAGGACTGGAGGAATGGCTCAGAGCTTAAAGTAATTGCCTAGCAAGCACTAAGTCAAGCACCAAGTACCTGAGTTCAATTCCCCAGCACCACATAAACTGGACGTGGTGGCACACACACACATGTGTAGTCCCAGCACTCGGGAGGCTGAGGCAGGAGAATTGCTCTGAGTCCAAGGCCAGCCTGGTCTCCATAGTGAGTTCAGGACCAGCCTGGGCTACAGAGCAAGACCCTGTCTCAAAAAAAAAAAAAAAAGGCAATATTGGTGTGAATGTGCTTTCAAAAGATGCTCAGCCTGGCACTGAGGTTGAACAAGTAATGTCACTAGCGCCTTTATAGATAACTAACTATATATATTATAGAAAATATGAGGCAGAAAGATTATTTCCAGATTACTAAATCCTTTATTTTCCTTTTTCTTTTTAATTCAACAGCAACTCTCTATGGTAAATTCTTCATGAGGCTCTACTAACTGTAATACATTCTCTGCTTTGATAATTTCTCTCTGAAGGGGAGACTTCAGTCTTACTTCAATTAACTTTTTAATCAATGAGGCCCATGTCATTGGGAGCCCATTTTATCTCTTAAATTTTATAATTTAATAACATGTATTGCCTTTCACATATATACATAGAGCAATCTTGCAAGCAGCCACTTGCCAGATAGTGCAATGATAATAAAAATGTTGGTTTGACTTTTCAATACCTGCATATCTTATTTACCTATTTGTTGCTGGGACAGAATACCTGACATCCACAACTTAAGGGAGGAAAGATCTCTTTCAAGCTCATAATTTCAGCAGATTTCACAGAGTTCAGTCATGGGCAGCCAGCCACCGTGGAAACACACGGCAGAGGCCGGAAAGCTGCTAACGCCTTGCAGACAGAAGCCAAATGAAGCAGGAGCCAAGTGAAAGGACCAAGTCCACATCTAGAGTCTCAAGCAGGGCCAGAGCTTTCCTGGGAAGAAACTATAACAATGTTTCTTCTTTCTTCCTTTACTTAGTTCAAGCTGTCAGATAGACCACCTACATCCCAAGTAGGTGACCCTCTCTCACTTCCTGGTCCACAAATCAATGATACATACCTGAAAGTTCTGCCTTAGTCAACCCTCAGCCTCAACAAGTTGACAATCCCTCCAGGTCAAACCTCAAGCACCTGGCTCCTCCAGACAGGCCCTACCTCCCGACAGCACACGGTTCCACAGTAAC
The DNA here is from genome assembly GCA_004027205.1 of Ctenodactylus gundi. NCBI lineage: Eukaryota > Metazoa > Chordata > Mammalia > Rodentia > Ctenodactylidae > Ctenodactylus > Ctenodactylus gundi. The sequence goes on along the minus strand of PVKB01005131.1, from coordinate 102,345 downwards.
CTCATTACATCCAAACACAGGAGGCTTTTGAGGGACTCTGCAGATCCAAACCACAGCACTGCTTATAGACTCCCAATTTTTATGTTAATGGGAAGAGAGAGGTAGACATTTTCCTCATTTTGGCTATGAGGACATCCTTGACTCTCACTGGCAGGACTGACAAACTGGAAGAAAGGCATTGTTTGTTGTCATTTTCTAATATACTTTTTCTATCAGCAGGTTCTTTTCCCTTGCCTATCTTACCTTAGCCACAGACAACAGAATTTTAAACACAAGCAAATAACCTCTTTGTAATTGGTACAGGTAACTTTATAGAATTGATATATATTTCTATAATGTCAGCTTAAAATGAACATTAATGTATCTTCGAATTTCTTTCATCGTATACCCCCCCACACACACACCCCAGTACACACTGTTAACAGATGGAATTGGCAAGTGCCTTCTGGAGCTAACTCTTCCCTGGGCACTTTGTGAGCCTGGAAACACTTTTTCTGATTTGTTTTCATAGTCAACATGCTGAGGCTCTAGTGTTGTGCACATTAACGAATGAATATAAGTACATCACATAGAAGTACCCAGCACATAGTGTTGTCCCGTGAACGACTCTGTTGTCATTGATGTGACGGCGATACCTACAATGCCATCATATTTATAAATGAGCCTTTCCTCATCATATGTGGTTTGTTACCTTAAATCTATCTTTCACTTTAAGTTAGTCCCTGACCCTGAGGTCAATATGGTTTATTATTTGGCCCCCTTGAGATAGGATGCAAAAAGCATCCTTCACCAGGACGTGTCACCAGTGTGGATGTAGCCTGGTTGGAAGCTGAAAAGGTGAGATTTTGCACAGTAAAGGAAAAAACCCACACTGAATATTAATGCCGCATCATTCAAACTCTGACAACTAGCTTAATGAGAATTGATTGATACAGGGAGTTCAAACCAATAAAGAAAATTCTTGTGAATAAAGAAAGATGATGTCCTAAAAGAGAAAGCAGGTTACAGTAAATTACAGAGGATTCTACATGAATAGGCACATACTGTGTTCCCATAATGAATATTTTCTCTTCCTTTTATGTTACTATGATCCTTTACTGAGAGCCACAGTCACTAGTGTAAGACATTTGTAATCTTCTGGGCCAGAGGTGAAGGAAAACGTCTTTTAAGTATTGCCTTTAAGCCATCTAGATTAAGACTCAGACAGACCCTGCCATTTACCACCACTGAGCAAGACATTAAATTTGTCTGGACCTCAGTTCCTTCATCTTTAAACATAGGAATCGTATCCCCAGGAGACAAATAAGAACTAAACAAGATAGAATATGTAAAAGGATATATAAGAGTAGGAGACAGAAGCAGGAAATAATGCGTGAGACCCAATTATGTGACAGCCTCATATGTTCCACTGTGAACCTAAGGCAAACCTGTGAGGTACAGTTGGCTAATTTTCCTGCTTTGGGACATTTTCAAATACAAATGAGTCAGTACTTTTCAAATTTCTAAACAATTCTTTCTTACTCTGTGAAGCAGCCATTTTGTAATGCTAAGAATTTTCCGTGTGTACCTAGCATTCACATCGATGTTTCAATTTTAATTTCATTTAGCAGTGAATTTATTTTTCCCTCTCCTACCTGTATAGAACACTTAATTTATTTTTAAAACTGTTCCTAACCTCTATGATTTCTTGACACACAGCTATCACGACTGCATTAATAAGCCTTTTTGCTAACCGTTTTCTCCAGGCACAGCTATAGGATGTTTAAACTGACTTTTTCCTTTCTGCCCAAGGCCTTTTACTTTACGGAATTCACACCTACCTAGGAAATTAACAGTATTTGAATAAAACTATATTCATTCATAACTACATCATCTTCTCTGAATTAGGTATTTTCACCTTATTGCACATTGAGCTAATCAAGTCCTAATGATGCTGCATTTAATTCAATCTGAGAAGATATCATTTTCCAATTGAATCTAAAGAATGCATGACCTTTATGATGACTTCTGTAAATATAGTATTGCTTCAATTACCCCAGCTAGGAGGCGATGGACAAAAATAATAACCATTTTAGTCGAACAATGGCTTCTGTGTGCTGTCAGGCTCTTCATTTCTCCTCCTCTTCTCTTGCCTGCTTCCATGAATACAATGTCTTTTTAACATCTCTCTCAGGGCAGTGCAGGAGACCCCATCTATCTCCAGATGTCAGCGGCTATGTGGCAGCTGAGCATCTCATTATAGCAAAGTGAAGCATTCTGGGAGAGTGGATGGAGAAGGGGAGGGTGGGAAGAGGAGGACAGGAGCTGTGGAAAATACAAGCTCACGTGCTTACTTCCTTGGTGAAGATAACATACTATGGAAAGAAGAACTTCCTGTGCTAGAAAGGAAGGGCATGCGGGATAGCAAAAACCTGTGACTGAGTGGATTGCAGCCTGGACCACCTGGGTACAGCTGGCTCAACCACCTTGTGCTTCCCAACCCTCGTTTCTGAATTCCTAGGTGAAGCTACCACAGTGGCTGGGTAGGTGGGAAAAAAGGAATGAAACCAAGCATTTAGTAAAACTCGATGGTTCCAAAACTGAGAGGGTTTGAAGGCACACATATTTATATGCATGCACACACATGTACATATAGAAGTGTTCAAATACACGCAGTATGTTACACCCATATACACACCCACAAACACATCACTAGCTTGCCAAATTAAAAAAGATTTTCCCCCAGCTAACTTTAAGGCTTTCCTTTTACTTCATTTATGCTTCCTAAGTCAAGACAGATTAAATCAAATGCTCGTAACATTGCGGGGTAACAGACCTCAGAAGAATCATTGGCAATGATAATTCTACATGAAAGGCCTGAGACCCATCCATGCCCACCCTAGCATGTCTTGTATTAAGAATTCCAAGATTAGACATTCATTTGAGTTAACAAGTATTTTCTTTTTCAAATCCAAGGGCTTTAGGCAACAGTCAGTGGCTCTCAGTAATTTTGTTAGTGGGAGATTAGTTCCACTCAGTTACCCTTCTTCCTGAGTCCCCCTGACACGTGAGCCTGCGTGCAAATAATGGGACCTGGTGGGTGAGGTGGGCAGTTCCAGGCTGTGGAGGAGGGAAGGCCGAGCGCAGCATCAGCGCCTCAGCACAGGACGGAGTTCGGGAATGAGAGAGAGACATGCATTCTTTGGAATGAGGACAGGAAGAATAAATAATTTCATCTCATTTTAACCGGTCTTAGTCAAAACTGCTTATTCTGCACCCACTCCCACCTAAGCCCTGGGTCACCCACACACAACCTGCCTTTGTCTTCTGTCTCGTTTAACGTTGCCTCCCTCACCCCCAAACCCAGCTGTTCTGCTTCCTGCCACATCTGCTCAGTTGTTCTGCCAGGCCAGACTTGGTTTTATTTCTTCCTCAGTTTTATTAGTATGTATGTGATACACAGTGGTTCCATTGAGTTTGAGAATTTGGTGCACATATATGTACTGCATCGATTTTACAATCCCTTGCCCTCCCCGTTTTTTGCCCTCCTGCCCCTTGCCTCCCAATATCTTGCCCATTCGACTCTATGATGTATATTCTGGTCTTCTTAGAGAAAAATGCAATAATTAATCTTCTTAGTCTGACACACTCCACTAAGCACGATGGTCTCAAGTTGTGTCTTTTTACATACCGTGACTCAAATCTATCCATCTTGGTGACAGAGTAGTACTCTATTGTGTACATGTACCTCAATTCTTGTATCCATTGATCTGCTGATGGATTTTTCAGCATCATCTACCATTTAGCTACCGTTAGTTGTGTTGCCATAAATATGGGTGTACATCTATCTCTGCTATGTTTTTAACTCTTTGCTTTTAACTGTTTTGGAAAGATACCCAGAGGAGAGGTCACTTGGTCAAATAGAATATTTATTTTCAGCTTTTTGAGAAGTCTCCATACTGCTTTCTGTAACGGTTGTACCAGTTTACAGTCACACCAGCAATGTAAAAGGGTTTTTTTTTTTCCCCTGCAGCCTCACCAGCATCTACTGCTATTTGAATTTCTGCTATAAACCCTTCTCATTGGGGTAAGATGGTATCTCAGTGTTGTTTTGATTTGCATTTATCTCGTGGCTAAGGATGTTGAACATTTTTTTCATGTCTTTGCTGGCCATTTGTACTTATTCATCTGAGGATTGTCTATTCAACTCAATTACTCACTTTTTAACTGGGTCTTTGATTTTGAGGCATCTATTTTCCTTCAGTTCTTTGTATATTCTAGTTATTAGCCTCCTATCCAAAGTGTATGTGATAAAAATTAAATACCTAGGAGTAAACCTAAGTAAGGAAGTGAAAGACCTCCACAAAAACTATATTATGTGAAAAAAATAAATTGAAGAGAAGATTAGAAAAATGGATAGACATCCCCTGTTCATGGATAAGTTCCTGTCAAAATAGGTATACTGCCAAACTGATATACAGACTGAAAGCAATTTCTATCAAAATACCAACATTTTTTGCAGAACATGAAAAAAAGGTAAAATGCGTATGGACCCAAAAGTGATCCAGAATAGCCAAAGCAATTCTGAGTAACAAGACAAAATCAGGTATCAAGTTATATTACAAAGCAACTTGTCATCAAGTTATATTACAAAGCAACGGTGATAAAACCACATAGTATTGGCACAAAAACAGACAGGTCAACCAATGGAACAGAACTGATGATGCAGAGACAACCTCAAAGGCCCTCAACCACCATCTTTGACAAAAGGGCCTAAAGCACACACTGGAAAAGAGACAGTCTCTTCATTAAATGGTGCTGGGAGAACTGGTTATCCACATGCAGAAGAATAAATCTAGTCACACACCTATCACCATATACCAAAATCAAATCAAAGTGGATCAAAGACCTAGATATTAAAATAGAAACAATGAATCTCTGTCCAAACCTCCACTCACATTTCATGGCTTTAGTTTTGGAAAGCATTTCAAACCTGTAGATCATAGAGGAGGAAACAGAAATATTAGCAAATCCTAAAGTTCTGCTTACTTTGCACCAGCTTTTTTGTTGTTGTTGTTTGTTTGTTTGTTTGTTTTTGAGACAGAGTCTCACCCTGCAGCCCAGGCTGGTCCTGAACTCACTATGGAGCCCAGGCTGGCCTTGGACTCGTGGTAATCCCCCTGACTCAGCCTCCAGAGTGCTAGAATTACAAGCATACACCACCATGCCTGGCTTATGTGGTGCCAGGGAATTGGTACTCAGGTGCTTATCCTTTGACTTAGCGCTTGCCTAGCAAGCGCTTTAACTGCTGAGCCATTCCTTCGACCCCTGCACCAGGTTTTGTTTGGAGTAGTCGTGTTAACTCATTCAATCCTCCAGCAATCTCAAGAAGTAGTTACTTTTGCAAAGCCCATGGTATAAGTGAGGAAACTGAAGCACAGATAGGTAAAGTAGCTTCTCCAAAGTCACCCAGCTAGTTGGTATGGAGCTGGGAGGCTTAAACCCAAGCAGGCTGGCTTCAGATCTGTATTTTTGATCATTGTGATATATTACATCCTTCTGTGACACTTTATATTCACCCACCTCTCCCCCCCACACACACACACACCAGCCCACCACAGACTCCAAGTCCTTTGTGTCCAGAGCTATGTCTACTTTTCTCGTCCCAGAAGGCAGTCACATCTAGCACAGTCCTTGGGACCAGGACAACTCTATGTTCTCTGCTTTTGACTGGCAGCAACATGAACCACAGTTTTCCCTATTCCTATGGGAGGGGCTTTATTCTTTTCTTGTTAAGCAAATTAGCAGGTACAGAAACAGGGCCAGATGTTGAGGTGTGTGAGAGCGGCGCCCGAAGTAGCAGACTGTTATGATATACAAAGTGGCTAAAAGGATCCTCTGTACACTGGTCAGAACAACAACACTGATTCCTGTCCTTCCACATCCTCTTTGGGAGCCTTCTCCCTTCCCCGGTGCCTCATCCAAGGCCCACGGGCCCTTTACTGTCATTCCCAGTGGGTGGTTCTCAAGGGTAAACTGCTCCCATTTTCAGGCCAATTATTTACAAGTGAAGGAAAGCTCACTATTTGCTTCCTAACTGCGTTAATATGCTGGATTTAAATGAGCTTAAATAACATCCTTAAGGAAAGCCACAGAGGAGAAGCTTGAAGAATTGGAAGGGGAACAGACATGTTCCAAAACTACTATATCCTAACTATCCTAGGAGAGTTTTAGGGCCAATTGTATGTATAAATCCTCATGCCTTTTTAGTATCATCTAGTGGTGATCTGTCTTTTTCCCTGTGTATCTGAGTTCACATGCTGGGGTTTAGATCTGGAATGTCCCCCAAGGCCGATTGATGTGTTAAAGACTTGGTCTCTGAGGTATGCTATTGGGAGGGGGTAGGATGTTCAACAGGGCCTGATGAGAGGTCCTTAGGTCACTGTGGAACTCTGATCCCTCTCACAGCCCCTTTTGCTCCTTTGATCATGATATGAATGGGTTCGTTCTACTAGGTCTCTCTACCGGGATGTGCTACCCTAGGCCCAGAGTAATGGAGCCAACCAGTCATGAATTAATCTCCAAAAACTGAGCCCAAATAATGTTTTTCTCTTAATTAACTTAAACATTTTTCTATAGAAACAAAAAGCTACTTAGTACCTATCCTCTGTTTGTACTACCAGAGCATCAATACACAAAAGAGACCCCAAGACCCAAAGACAATGAATCTGCCTTATATATCCAAGAAATGTGTGTTCAGAATCTAATTTTGACTCACTTGCTTTGGTCAGAACTTACATGTCCGATGTCTGATCCCCTCCGACCCTGGTGACTGATAGGCTTGCTGCTCTTGAATAAGCTAATTGGGGCAAATAGAGATGAGTTAAAATATTATTCCTTATGAAGGTATGTACACAAGGAAAAAAGGCTCCCAGTAAACAAAGGGCTCTACCCTAACTCCCAACTCACTTCCCCAGGAAGTCCCTGCCTTGAAAGTCCCTTCCAGCCCCTTTCCATATCCAGTTCCTTCTCAAGCTCACCTCCATGAAGCCTTCGTTGACTGAGGCCGCCCTCAGCCATGTCTTTCTCTTCCTGTTTCTTATAATACCAGAAGAGAATTTGGCAGCAGAACCAGAACAAAAGGGAATGGAATGTTGGGCTGGACAATCTGAGAGGTGAGCTCAGCACAATCCCTCACTTCTCAAGTGAGCAAACAAAGAAACAGAAGAGGCTAGTTTGTGGTGGTGGTGGTTTGGGGAACACCAGGAGGTGCTTTTTGTTAGCCTTCTCGTGTGTCACTGAGGAGGACCCTTTCTTCTTTTGGGGAACTGTCTACCACTACCAAATAGGGAGATTTCTAGTCACAGTGAAAATGTCACCTGAAGTGGGCCAGTCAGCATCCTTTAGAAATTAGAATTGAGGAAACTCAGCCTTCTCTATCCATGGGCTTCCAACATCTGGGCCTCCCACCTCGCAGAAAAAGCCAGTTCATGAGAAATAGATTTACTCATTTTTCTCATTCATTCGTTCATTCATTCATGAAATAGGCATTATTTGTTAAGGGATTTTGTTGTGCCAGACACAGCACTTAGTTCTAGGAATAACTCATTTAGCCAACAGACCTGGTTGCTGGCTGACCATGTGGGGATGTTGAGCTTGCTGGGGAATACATTGCTTAAATAATCACGTAAGCAAAATAAAGCTGCCATTTAAAAAAAAAAAAGTAAGAGGAACAGTATGCTGTTTTACAGACAGCATATAATAGAGGATAATGGAGCCTCAGCTGCTACGTACATTCAGTTTGTGCACTGCATAAAGGATCATAAGCTAAAGGGGGGAGTACGTGAGCTGAAATTCTGGACCCTCATCAAGCTGTGAGCCCTGATGTGAAGATATATTTTCTTAGAGGGAGAAGCATTCTGTTTTTCAAACACTGATGCTATCCTCCCAAGAAAGTCAACTTCTTCGAATTTTCCCTGAAATCTTGAATAGACTAGACAAGACTCTAGTTGTGAGGAGATGAGTTGTGGAAGGGAAGGCCCTCCGGAGAAAGTGACTGAAGTCACAGTAGTAGGTACACCCAGGAGGGAAGGAAGAGCTTTCCAGAGGCAAGGAACAACCTTGCAGTGACCCTATCTCCATGAATTTTTGTCCCTGGTTCCAACCACACCTGAGGCATGGCTGATCCCTTGCCCTTCCCACTCAACCTACATTTCTGTCACAACCAGTAGAGTCTGGTGTATAAAATAAAACTTATATGATTGTCCATCCAGTGGACTTCCATTATCTGGGTCATCCTGCCAGGAGGTTGCCATGGAAACTTCCACTCCATGTGGCTTCATCACTTTCAGCACAGATCTCTATCTCTGATGATTTAACACTGTCCCCAGAAGATAGTAAAAACTCAATTTCATGAATCAAGAGCGGTCTGACACCTTAGTAGTGTGTGGTTTTTCTGCAGTGGCTGAATGAAGTTGGTTCCTTGTCCATACTTCTTTTATCACCTGACAAATTCATGCATGGTTTTCAACTATTTCTGAACATACTAAGTCTTGAGATTATACTTACATTATTAAAAGGCTGTGATTTGTCTAGAATTCGATTAGAGGTCAGCTACAGGGTTGAAAGCATAAGGAAAAAGAGTCAGCAGCTTTTGTTATTCTCCAGCTTGCTGAGAGCCAGTGCCTTAAGATGAGGCCCTTTCCAGCCAGACCTGCAGGCCTATAGGGCCTGTGCTTGATATCTATTCAAGTCCTGGCAGAGGTATCAGGCAACCTGAAATTCTCTGTGGTTTTGTAACTGGGAGAAATCTGTTTGCCCATTGGCATTGATTTTGTTCCCACATTATGAGCCATCACTCTTCATGGTAAATCCTTTCCCTCCAACTCCAGGGCCTGAAGTTTTTCAGCTTCATCTTGCATCTTCTGTGCTGCTCTGGTGCTACTGGTTTTGTTAAAGAAGCTAGCTAGTATTTGAGGCTTTGTGAGATTCGTTCTCATTTTCACTAAGCCAGATGTTACTGGGCTTGAGACGTAGATGATTCTATAGAGTCTGTTGAATAAACCAACACGAGAGAATAAGAATCGTAGAACGTGGTTGCTTTTCTTCACTGAATTTCATGATACAGGGGTTTCAAGAGACTTTACCATTCTCTCCACAGTTCATCACATGAGAAGAACACAAAGACAGTGCATTCGCCAGATTCTATTCACACTTTATTCGTCAGAATTCCTGAATCAGACAATCTTTGGAAACCCGGTGGTGAAGTTGCAAAATGGTTTTATACCCAGATTTTGAAATGAGGCAGCTAACATTTCAACACTGATTCTTCTACTCAACATACAAATCTGTACTTGATCCCTTTATGCAAGTACCCCTTTCTTCATGTTTAAAATGGCACTCTCTTAGTCTCTTGGTAGGGCTTTATACTGCATAATTTATGAAGAATAGAAACATTCTTTCAGTTTTGGAGGCTGGGAAGTCCAAGATCAAGGCACCCATGCTCAGTGTCTGGCAAGGGCTGTTTAGCTGTGTCCTCACATGGTAGAAGGGGTGAAAAAGACAGAAAACACCTAGCAAGTTCTCGTGAGCCCTTTTATTGATACAAGGCATAATTCCATTAATTAAGGTTTTATTAAAAGCCTCACTTCCTAATACTGACATATTAGAGAGGGGAGAATTTCAATATATGAATTTGGCCCAGTAGCACCACCAACTCCCAACTCACAAGATTGTTGTGAGGACTAAAACAAAAAATATATTTATGGTAGAAAGCATCTGTGGTTCTCCACGAATATTCATATCCTAATCTTCAAAACATGCAAAAATATAACTTTACATGACCAAAAGGGATTTTGTATATATGATTAAGTGAAGGGTCTTGAAACAAGGAGATTGTTCTGGATCCTCCAGGTGGACCCTGAGTAATCCGAAAGGCCCTTGCTTGAGAGAGAGAAAGGAAGGCAAGAGAGTTGGTGGCAGAGATGGGATAAGGTCAGATCGAGGCAGTGAGGCAGCTGCAGGAAGAAGCCATGAGCCCAGGGACCGGAAATTCTCTAGAAGCTGGACATGGCCAGAAAATGGTTTATCCCCTTGAGCCTCCAGAAGGAGCAGTTCTGGTAATACGTTGCTTTCAGATGCATGTGACCCATTTGGTAGTTTTGATTCAAGAACTATAATAAACATGAGTTGTTCAAAGCCATTTGTGGCAATTTGTTACAGCAGTCATCAGGAAAGAATGCAGCATGTGAAGCACTCATACCGGTACCTGGTAAATGTCCATAAATTGGTGATTATGTTACTACTATTTTTTATTTTTTAAGTAAGATCCCATTTGCTAGAAATGATGAAAGTTCAACTTGTATAGCTTACGCTAAGGTGGGGAAGACTTCTTTGTTTGTCTGTTTGTTTGTTTTCCGTGTGTTTTGGTTTTAGCAGACGTAGTCATTTTGTAGTTAAAGAAGGACCCCGGCAGAAACCAAGAATATGAGCAGTAGCCAGAGAGTCTAAAGTGAAAGTTTATTGTCCCGATGACCTTAAGCTCGGGTAGCAAGTCCAGGTGTAAAGCCCCCTCAGGACCCTATGCCTGAGTAGAAAGTCCATGCATAAGGGATGAGAGGAGAAGAAAAGGGTAACGATTAAGGCATAAGGGCACAAAAGCATAAAAACGTTAAAGGGTCAATGCTGGTGTGAACAAAACTTATAAGCAGTGGGGGGATGAGCCCACACAAGGGTCAGGAACTGGGCTGTCTAGCTCACGTGTGGACTGGGGACTGCGCAGAAGAGGCAGGGCGTCCTGATAGGTTGGGAGAGGAAGCAGGTGGGTAATGGGTTAAGAGAGACAGGTCCCCACGGGGGATCAAGGTCGCCTTCATCAGTTGGCCAAGTGCTGGGCCCAGTGAGATTATGTTGGGACCAGAGAAGTCAGGTTATTATGAGCAGAAAAGAATAAGGGCATAGCTATCTGTAAGTGAAGGTTATACATGGAGAGCCTAGCTGTGTGTGTGGGAACTGTGGAGGCATTCACCACAGGAACCCTGCCATCAGAGCAGCCAGTTTGTTCATTGAGCACTGGCACTAGCACTGAGAGAAGCGCTGGCAGCTGGCTTGGGGCCCCAGAGAGGAGCAGGTGTTCCTGCTCGGGAGCGTGCTTCCTCACAGAGTGGTGAAAGATGCGAAGGTTAGACAGTTACTTGCCTGAAGCAAAGTTGCAGGCCAATGGCAGAGCAGAGAATGCAGGAGTGGCCAAACCCACCTTGGCAGGAAGTGTCTGAGGATCTTGGTGTAATGGCAGTGTTCTAAGCCGGCCGTTTCTATGGCATGATCTTGATCCTGGCCTAAACTGCTTGGTTCTTGCAGGAGCTAGGTTTCTCAGCCTTCCTCTGCTTTCTGAGGGCTCCCTCAGTGCTTTCCCCACTGGATTTCTTACCTGCATAAGTTAAGCAGTCACTTTTGTTGACTTCACCTAAGTATCCAGAGATAATCCAGATTTATAGTCAACTGGACCCAGAAACTAGAACTCAACAAGATTCTTTTCAATCTTTTACGGCTCACATTTGTGCTTCCACTTCTTTTGTTATGGCTATTTTGTTTATTTATAGGTTGTTTTATATACTTCTTGATTTGGTGGGGTTATATTCTCTTACAGTTTGGCTTCATTACTTAAAAGTGTGATCCCAGAAAGGCTGGGGGCATAGCTCAGTGGTTAGAGTACTTGCCTAGCAAGCACAAGAACCTAAGTTCTATTCTTTAGCACCACATAAGCTGGGTGTGATGCACAGCTATAATCTCAGCACTTAGGAGGCTGAGGCAGGATGATTGCTGTGAGTTTGAAGACAGCCTGGGCTACATAGTGAGCTCGGGATCAGCTTGGACAACAAAATGAGACTCTGTCTCAAAAAAAAGTGTGATCTTTCAACGAGACTCTGATGGGATGGCTGAGCTTCAATCACAGGTTTGTACCTAAGACTAGCAGTGTTGTTAGGGATGGTATAGATTTGGTTAGACCTAAATTAGGTGCTCTTCTGTGGGGCCAAGGGTCTAGCACCCAGTGATTGGAGGTCCCAAAAAAACAACAGGGAGTTGGTAAGGAAGGGCTAGCTCCCTAACGATGTGTAAGTGCTGTTGCCAGAAGAATATGGAGAGGTAATGCAAGGCAGGACAACATTTCTAATCATATCTACTTCATACTTATTATTTTATAAAAATGTATTCATTTGTTTGAATAACACTGATTCATAAGAATGAAGTTGAAAGAGTCATACTTTCAGATTTCAAAACTTTCTACAAAACTAGTGTAACTAAGACAATGTGGATCTGGCATAGTGGTAGACTAATAGATCAATGAAGCAGAATTTAGACCACAGAAATAAAAACATGAGCACTTACGGGAAATTGATTTTCAATAAGAATGCCAAAACAATTCAGAGGAGAACGGCTAGTCCTTTTAATAAACGGTGCTGGGAAAACTGGATATCCACAAGGAAAAAGTTGAGCTGTGGCTCCATACCATATATAAAAATTAAATCAAAAACGATCATAGACCAAACTGAGAAGGCTTAAACAATAAAAGTCATAGGTTGGTACAGGTATAAATCTTTGCAAACTTAAACTGGACAATGGCTTTGTAGATATGGTATAAAAATACAACAAGAAAAATTTAAAACACCATTTAAAATAAAACCTTTTGGCAGGGGGTGGTGGTACACACCTCACCTTAGCACTTCATAGTTGAGACAGGAGGATTACTTCCAGTTGGATGCCAGGACTACATAGAAAATTTAAGGATATAGTCAGACCTGGACTCCAAAAACAGCTATTTTGTGCTTCTAAAGCTACTCTGAAGAAAGAAAATAATTTTTAGAATGCAGGAAAATATTTTAAAAGATGATATACTGAGGCACTTGGATATTAAGTATACATCTCACACCTCAATAATAAAAACATACCACTGTTTAAAACAAAGGATCCAAATAAACATTTCACCAAAGCAAATATACAAATGCCCAATAAACACTTGAAAAGATACTCAGCATCTGAATTATCAGGCAAATGCAATTCCAAATTACAAGATGCCATTTCACACCTACTAGGATACCTGTAATCTAAAAGAAAAATAATAACAAGTGTCTTAAAAAACTGGAAGCTCACACATTGCTTGTGAGCATGTAAAATGGTTGCGCTGGGAGTGTAACTCAAGTGGTTTAAAGCACTTGCCTAGCAAGAGCAAGGCCATGGGTTCGATTCCCCAGCATCACATAAACCAGGTATGGTGGCACATGTCCATAATCCCAGCATTCAGGAGGCTGAGGCTGGAGAATTACTGTGTGTTGGAGGCCAGCCTGGACTACACAGTGAGTTCAGGACCAGACTGGACTACAGAGTGAGTCCTCATCTCAAACAAACAAAAAACAAAGACAAAATGGGGGTAGGGGGGTTTAAAGAAATTTTAGGAGACAGTTTGTCATTTTTCAAAAGTTTAAACATAGAGTTGCCATGTGGGCCAGTAAGTCCTTTCCTTAGAATATACCAAAGAAATACGCAAACATATGTCCACAGAAAAAAATTTCTTAAGTGTTCATAGAGACATTATTTATAACCATTAATTGACTAATGGATAAATAAAACGAAACGTGTACATACAATGTGTCAAGATTCATGGTATAGCATATGAGAACTTCCTTCTTGTCACTATGAATCTTGAAAAGATTATGCTAAGGGAAAGAAACAAGTCACAAAAGACTGCATCGCATATAATTCCGATTTGTGAAGCCCCCAGGAGAGGCACATCCACAGGGACAGAAAGATTGCTGCCTGTGAGGAAGGGGAGACACATAAGTGACTGCTAATAGGGATAGGGTTTGTGGGGCAAAAGACGGACAAAAAAAATCTGAAATTGATACAGACGGTGGTCAGACAAACCTATAAATGGACCAACGCCCACTGCATTATATACTTTAAATAGGTAACTTGCTTGACATATGAATTGTATCTCAATAAAACTGTTTCAAAAACCCATGCCCTCAGGGAGCTTATACTCGAATGAGAACTGTGGAAGTGTGTAAATGAACATAGACCATTTTCACTGTTGCTAAGAAATATGACACAGCAGAATCGGAGTGGGGGAGGGCTGCAGTTTAATTAGAGTGTTGGGAAAGACTTTACTGAGAAGGAGGAGACTGGGGAATGAGTCAAAGCCCTGCTGCGGGAGCGCCTCAGTCATGTTTGAAGAACAGAAGGAAGACAGGGGGTCCAAGACCAAAGAAAAGAGGGAGTCGAGAGGGTGGGGTCAGAGAGTGGGTTGGAGTTGGGGAGATGTCGACAGATTATGTGGTATTTGTAGTCATTTTGTACTCCAGAAGCAAGATCTGCTTAAGAAATAAAGCGAGTCGAGCAGAGCCCAGAGCCCAGGGACAGAGAGAAGAAACCTGTGTCCAGGTGAAAGATTCGAGAAGTTACCACAACACTTAAAGACAGTTCTTAAATAAGCCATTTTGTTGTTATTTTTGCTTACACCATGTAGACTGGGATCGGAGTTTTAATGTAATAGAAATGACCTTAAATAATGCAGCTTATCGATGTTTCCTTGTTTACTTTTAATGAACACTATCATTCTCCTCCCATCACCCTCACCAGCGAACTTAACATAATTCGTACCTCTGTGTCAGCATTTGGCACCCTGGAATCAGGAACATACTTCTGTCCTTGGATCAGGATGCTTTGTCTAGAAAAATGCTTCTCAGTTTTTTTCTTTAATTCCACATCTAAAAAAGCATATTTCCATGAGCAGCTTATTTCTAAGACATTAAAATTAGAAGGGAGGCAATATATGCCATAGTTTTTCATGTACATGTGACCCTACCTAAGTTTTTCACTCAACAATATCAGATTATGGGAGATAAAACTGTGACTATAAATAAGTTGGCAGTTCCTTAAAAAATTGAACATATAATTTCCATGTGACCCAGAAATTCTGCTTCTAGGTATATATCCAAAAGAACTGGAAACAGGTACTGAAGCAAACACCTGTGCACAAACAATAGCACTATTCACAGCAGCCAAAAGGTGGAAACAACCCAAATACCCACGGAGAGATGGAGGAATAAACACGCTATCAGGTGCACACAGAATGGAATATCCCTAGCCATACAAAGCGATGAAGTATTGAGACTTGCCAAAATGTGGGCACACCTTGGATACATTTTGCTAAGTGAAAGAAGCTGTATACAAAAATGTCGCCTATTGTATGATCCCATTCATAGGAAGCATTGAGAATAGGTAAATTTGTGGGGTAAAGGAATACATTGACGGCTGCCAGCTGGGAAGAGGTGCAGTGGGCAGTCGCTGCCCAGTAGATACGGGGTGTCTTTTTCTTTACTGGGGTGATGAAAATATTTTTGAATTAGACACAGGCAGTGTTTGCACAGCATTGTAAAAATACTAAATGTTCCCTTTGAAATGGTTAATTTGAAGTTATATGAGCTTCACCTCGGTAAATACATAACAAAGCATCCAAACTTTGGCTTTTTGTCATTTTTACAAATAACCTACAAACATTTCTCAAACTGTGCCAACACTATAAAATGTCCTCTCATAAGATGTCACCTGCCGCTCTCTTTCCTGTGGCTCTCAACTAAGTGCTCACCATTGTGTGTCGTGCACTTGGAGGTATGCAATTCGTGCTGCTTCCTCTTCTATCTTATTTTGAAGGAGTTACAACTCTTTGCGGCCTTAATTCAATTATCAATCCTATTTTGACAAGTCTCAAAGACACCTACAATAAGGCCTTGTTTTTTCCATATATTAACACCTCATTCCGTTGTCACCCCTGTTACCCCATCAGAACCACCCACACCCATATATCCAGACCTATTGAATCAGTTCCACGTGGGGTGTGATCAAGCCCCACTGCCAAGTGCTCTCAGGCAAAGGCATTTGAGACCATTGGCTTTGTTTTTACTTCTCCCTTAATAATTAACTAATTCATTCAATCAAACATTTATCAAGTGCCTGCACAGTCACTGTGCTAAATACAGTAATGAGAAAAGAAACGGAAACCCCTATTTGCAAACAAGCTGGTTTACAAATTAATTTACAAAACAGACAAAAACATCAAATCATGCTGGGCAAAACGAAGTACCTAAACTTAAATTATTTCAACAGCAGTTCAGCAGCTCATTTTTGTTTCAAGACATGCCCTTAGTAAGAATAACTCCACAAGGACTTCAGTGATCCAGAGGCTGCAGACAAGAGCAGCAACTTGCTAGATTTACAAATGCTGTCAATTTTTCCCCTAAAATTCCTGTCTGACTCCAGTTTCAACACTGTAAGCACCTTTCCTGACTTCTCCCTTGGAGAGCCAACAAAGATTCTGCAAGGTCGTGTGGTTTTTTGCTCAGAAAGATTTCAACAAACTCAACCTGTATAACCAGTGTGTCTCCCTGAGGCACTTGCTGTGGGGCTTCTGCAGCAGGCAGATGTATTAAGTGGTTCTTTTCTTCCATGATGAATTGTTTATCTCACTCACTGTTATTTTGTATTCTGCTATGTATGATATTATGCCTGGAATCTAGATTTATTCTTTTTGTGAGCATTTTCCTCTTGAGGCACACTGATCAAGACACATTGTTTGGCTATTCATTTTGTATTTTGAGAACAGAGTATTTCAGGAGTTATTTTCAGGAGTTCAGGCGCTGAAGCAATAACTCCCAACCCCATAATTTTAAGCAACTGAAATCTCTCTGGATCCTCTGGCAGCAAGAGCTGTGATTTTAAAAAATATCTGTAGGGTGTCTCTTAATAAAGATTTGGTCTCCTTTGTCCTGTTCAGGGTTTGAAAGTATTATTCAATCAAAAGATTCCTGTCTTTCGTCAGCCCTTCGTGTGTTTTAACTTTTCTCCTGATTTTTCTGATTTCTGGGCAAACCTCTAGGTTTGAGCTTCCAGCTCATTAATGTAATCTTCAGCTATGTGGTATTTAATAACTCATTTCTGAAGGGTTTTCCCCCTTGTTTTATGTTGCTCAAATCTCCCTGAATCAAGTTATACCCTGAAGAATTGTTATGTATTGAATGTATGCATCTACTTCCTCCCCGGACCAAATTCATGTACTGAAATCCTAGCTGCCCATATGATTGCATTAAGGTTGTAAAGTCTTTGGTAAATGAGGAGGTCACCCCTCTCCCCGTATGAATGGTATCACTACCCTTATAAAAGAGTCCTCTGAGAACTTTCTTGCCTTTTCCACCATGCGAGAACACAGCAAGAGAGCAACATTTATGAATCAGGAAGCCAGCCAACTCTGTTGATGCCTGAGTCTTGGACTTTCAGCCTCCAAAACAATGAGAAATACATTTTTGTTACCTTTGAGACACTCCATCTAAGGTGTGTTGTTTTGGCAGTCCAAACAAATTTTGACACACCCTCACTAAATATGATAGAATTTAGAAAATAGAGCTTTTGAGAGATAGCTCCGTTGAGATGAGATGGTGTAGGTAAGGCTCCAGTGATGGCATTAATGTCCTTATGAAAAGAAGAGAAGCCACATCTCTTTATCACATGAAGAATTAATGATAAGGTGACCACCCGTAATCTAGGAAGAGGACCTTCCCTAGAAATCAAACGGGCCAGAACCCTGGTCTTAGATATCCCCCCTTTCAGAAGTGTAAGAAATAAGTATCTGGCGTCTAATCCACCGAGGGTATACTTTTTGTTGTTAGGACAGACCAAGCTGGTTAAGACAGGAACTAAAGACTCCCCACTGCATTCCACCGTGAATTAACCTCAATGCACGTTGAAGATCATGGTCATTTTACCTAATCCAGGCCTCTGAGGTAGCTCAAGATTTGCACCTGGGTTTCTTAGCATTGTAACAGTAGATCAAGCAAACACACAAATCGGGTCAGGACTCGTTCTTACCTTCCTACCTCTACCCTACAAGTTTCTGCTTTAACCCTTACCTATACTAGCCTTGCCAATCGTTGTCATTCTCAGGTTTTTATTCTGTCCCTCCACAGCCTGATAACTAAAGGGACTCCCCTTCCAGGAGCCCTGGCCAGCATATGTTTCTTCTCATGGTGGACTCTGATGTTGGTGTCACCTGATGTCCCATCCCACTCCCATGACAACTCCGCCCCCACCTTTTCCTGCCACTTGTGTGGCTCGGGTGGTATCCTTATCTGCTGAGGGAAGCGTGTTCCTGAGCTTGAAGACTTGGATAGAAACACACCTGGTGGAACAAAACCTACTCCAGGACTACGGAAAACTGAGCCATCTTAAACCCAAATAACTACTCATCATTGAACGTCACTTAGAAGTCCCATAAGGCTTCCTCTTACATTTTATTGACAAAAACTTTGCCCTATGGTATTCCTAGCTACAAAAGACTCTGGGAAATATAGTTTTTCCTGAATGTATATACACTCAGCTAAAATTTAAAGATTCTTACACAGGACACAGAGAACAGAAATAACAGTGGACAAGCAGCAAACTCTGCTGCAATGGTGTGTTTATATTGTGGTTTGCATCACCAGGAAACTTACCACTAATAAGATTTTCAAAATTACTTATGAGCTATTTTTAAAATATAAATGAGTTCAAGGTCATTTTTGTATTAAGATTTATTCTCTCTTCCTTACATTCTGATACACTTTTTGAGAGGCAGTACCAAATTCAACAATAGAGATTTGAGTAGGACACATTGACAGTCTTATCTGTGATTCAGTCTGCAATGAATTGCTGCTATTCGTATCATGGTATTTGTTAGTTCTTTCTAACATTTGTGGTTTTGTCAAATTTGAATATATTAACAAGAAAGTGCTGTGCATTTATCTTAACGGCAATCATCTTGGTTCTTGGAAAAAGGTTAAAAAATCTTTCACAAAATGCACTCTAAAATGCTTATCAGCTCCAAAACATCTGCAATTAAGCTCATGTAAATTCTTCCCTGCGTGAACCACTTGCGATAAGATCATCTACAAGGCTTCACCACAATACAGATTCCTAGGCCCATTTCACACCTATAGAATCAAAATCTCTTGGGATAAAGCCCGGAAATAGGCCAATTTCACACACTACCAAGGGGTTTCTTACAAATGCCAAAAATTAGGACCACTTTCTCAAGATTCTTAGTGAAAATGTTTGGCCAACCCTTTTCACAACTGAGACAGCAAAGGACTCAACACTCGCCAGGAATTACCATTATTTAGATGTCTTTCTTTTACGGCTGCTCCATGTGCTCAAAGCTGGCCACAGCTACCTCAGTCACCCTTCAATTTACTGTGCTTGCAACAAGTTTTGATTCCATATCACAGCTCCATATCACAACTTCTCTGGATGACTCTAACCCTCGGAAGCCATTCTCAGTCAGATCTGGGAGGAACTTGTATTAGTTACCTTTCCCATTGTTGGTTTAAAAAAAAATCCAAAACCCATAACTTACAGTAGGAGAGGCTTACTTTGACTTATGTCTCAGAGGGCTCAGCCCATGGCTGGCTGGATCCAAGGTGAAAACATCATGGTAGAAGTACATGGTAGGACAAAGCTGCTCACCTGGTGGCATCGAGAAACAGAGCAGGGAGCAGCCCTAGAGAAGAAGGAACCAGGAATGCGATATGTGACCCACAGGCACATCTCCATGTACTGCCCAGATACACTCAGAAGCATCTTCACTGAACCCTAGGCTGCTCCAAAGCTAGTCAATTTGACAGTCTAGCTTAACTGCCACAGAGCTCCTTCTCTAGCCCCAAATAAACAGAATGTCGGATTCTGTGCATGTGCCAGCTCCCCGTTTTCCCCCTGCATACGTGACCTTCCATACCCTTGGAGTGTCAGTCCATGCATTGTTCCCTTTTATGCTGCAGTGTGACTTAATAAACCTTTTTCCTCAGGTAACATATTTTTGCCCACTTACGATTTCTGTGGTGAGTAGAGCACGCTGAGCTGGTATCAGCAAAGCCATTAACACCAAAGGTGGCTGGCTTGGCGAAAAGTGCTCAGCAGCTGGGGAGGCTAGCAGCCATTAGTGGAGAGCAATAGAGGACTTCTGGGAGCCACCAGCTCTGGTCACCAGAAGAGTTCCCTAGGGACGCCAGTAGCTGCTGGCTGTGCCTGCCAGGAGAGTGCTGCTGACACTAAAATCCGATAGCTTGTGGTATTTAAAGCTCAGGGCTATTAGCCCTAAAAAGAGCTATAACATTTTGCCATCCAAATGGAGTAAAAGACCCCTCAGCCAGCTGGTGACACCATCATCCATGAACTTAACTCAGAAGCATACACAGCCTGAGTCAGAACTATAGATACTTGTGCTACGAGGATAATTTGTACTGTAGCTTTACTAGCTGATCTTTAGAATAACACATTTTTGATCTGTTCCAGCGTCACAGATTACCATTACTACTTGGAGCTCAGGATATCTGGGGGAAATTACATACAACTCTTGGAAAGAGTAAGACGCATGTTGTTCTCTGCCCCTTCCCCCTGCCCTTGTGTCACAGCCTCACAGTGTGTAACAGATCACATCATGGCAAGAGAAATTTTTGGCTTCCATCCACACTGATGTGTTTGGGGGCTAATATATCTGCCCCAGCAGGCTGGGAAACTTAAACTGCTGATGCTATAAGGTCCTCAGCTAGACAGAAAACGAATAACTGAGCATCTGTTTCGAGCTCAAGGCTCTCTGCGTGCTTTGGGTATACACGAGCTCACTTAACTCTCACAGCAGCCTGTGGGCTAGTAGCATCTCGTATTATTCTCATTCTCCAGGGTAGTTAAGTAACTTGCTTAGGCTCACCTAGGAAATAAAAAAAGGCTAGATGCCCGCCCCACCACAGGGTTTCCTGGCAAAATGAGGGAAAGGGGAAAGGAGAAGCTGGCTACTGAGTCAGCAAGTTTCCACCACAGCATCCTCCTCAGACTTTTTGTTTGAACATCCTGTAAGCAAAGCCTCCCAAACACATCTCTTGCGTGAACATACTTCTTTACAGGTACATGGTACGCTTGGGAAACCCATTTGTTTTTCAGACTTTATGGCTACCAGAATCACATAAAGCTTGTTAAAGAAGCGGCTGCCGGCCTCCAGTTCAGAGTTTCAGGTGTGCAGTAGGCTTGAGATGGTACCCAAAACACCGCATTTCTTTTTTTCCCCCATTTTATTGATATGTATAAAGGCAAAACATAAAATTTACCAATTGATCTTGAGTATTTTGTGCACATACATATATCATGGCAAAGTTACAAATCCTTCCCTTTTCTCTTTTTGACCGACCCTCCCACTTCCTCCCCCAACCCTCCAGTTCCCGTTATTCCCCATATAAGTTCTATGAAATAATTGTTGTGTGAGTTTCTTATATCAAAGAAAACCATTAGATATTTCATCTCCTGCTTCTGACTCACTTTACTAAGCATGATGGTCTCAAGTTGCCTCCATTTACCTACAAAAGCCTCCAACCTATCTTGTCTTTCTAGATGAGTAGTATTCCATTGTGTATAAATACCACAATTGGTGGATCCATTGGTGTGTTAATGGGTATTTGGGTGTCTTCCACATTTTAGCTATTGTTAGTTGTGCTGCTATGAACATGGGTAAACATGTTTCTCTGTTATATGTTGTTTTTAACTCTTTTGGGGAAATTCCCAGAAGTGGTATCTCTGGATGGCAACCCTGTATTTCTAACAGATCCCTATCTGGTGCTAACCATGCCTTTGCTATAAACCTAACCCAAGAATTGAAATTCTAAATATCAAAATACAATGAAATACAATAATAATTCTGAAGAATGTTTCCCCTGCACCTCAGAGAACTGTTTTGTGTAGATCCCCAAAAGACCATTTAGGACACCATTACATTAACCTGAGGCCCCCTGGCTTCCCTGGCCACAGAGGAAATCTAGATAGCAGCCCACAGGAATTCCCCAAACCTAGGTGCTGCCAGTAAAGGAGATAAGAAGGGGTGGCATGCTCACCTTCTCACCGGTAGTCCCCTGGAGGGCTCAGCCTCTTTGCTTTCATTCTCAGCCAACTCTGTTCCTTAAATATTTCCTCTGCCTTCACTCTTTTTCCCCTTTGTGATACCAGCCACCATCGCTTTTAAGTAATACAACCTAGCACTCCTGTTGTTCCTTTTATGGAAATGCTACCACTGCAAATGCAGGGTCTACTTGATATCCACAAAGTGTAAATGTTCCAAGTGAACGACACTTTGATTGAACTTGAATTTTGTTGTAACTTTGAAGCTCTGCCTCCCGGGAGTGATGTGTCATTTAGCCTAATCACCTTTAGTCAGAAGAGGAGCACCTGGAAGAGCATTGTTTCCTGCTCACATGTGATGTAGATTTTTCAAGGTATTCTTCAGTGCTTTCACCACGTAGTGAAAAATGAGGCCAGTTTTCGTGCAATAAATAAAACAAATCCCGGCACCTTGAAAGAGGAGCTACAAGGTGCTTGCAAAGCCAGAACACAAATTGACAGGATATTCTGGCAACAGAAGCCAGTGTAGTAGGAATAAAGGGAAAAGGAAAGGACTAGCACTTGCTATTGCTTCAATGGAAAAAAAGAGGAAGTTTCTTTTGATATTATAGAGATAAAGGAAAATGGAAACACAGCTTACTAGTAATGACAAAATGCCTCCTGCCAGAAATATCTCCAGGATATCCTACATAACCAAATCTGAGCAATAGAACAAATGTCATGTGCTGGAAGGTATTTTTCAAAAGGCCATTTGTAACGTACAGGAAAATGATGGTGAAACATGGCCTTTTGGACAGTGTCTCGGTCTTCAGATTCTGAAAGAGTTATCAGTATTGGTCAACAAAATGGTTCCTACTTATTCCGTCATCCCACGGCTATTTCAGCCATTTACTCCCTCATTTGTTTCCCACACACAATAATCTAAAATAAATAGTGTTTCCACGGTGGGTGAGACCTTGCTTGCTCAAAGGCCAAAGTAATTTCCAGCCAGCAGCACACACTTAGAGCACCAACTAGCATTGCTACTCTACCTGGCCCCCAAATCTTTTGCGAGGGGGTTCTTTCCTTTGCCTTCTTGCCCCTTCTCTCACTCCACTTCAGAGGGGGCTATAATTAAATGAGAAGAGAGAGCACCCGGGACACACAGCATTGAACACACAGACACATAGGTGCTGGGTTGGCCATTCCAGTAACATTTAAAAGAGGAAGAACAAAAGGAAAATACTAGCAAATTATATTCTTTATTTGGGTCCAAGAAGGTGTCTAGCAATGCATACCAAACTCTGGAGTGAAAAATACACTGACCTTGGAATCAGTGATCTTGAAGTACTGTCCTTTTCCCAACTACTAAATAAATGTGCTGTCTGGATAAGTTGCTCAGCCTAATCTTAGTGTAAACACTACCCTCCAAAATCTTAGTGTATATACTACCTCCTAAAGTCTTAATGGAAATACTGCTTCCTAAAATCTAGCTGTGATAGGTTAAAGATGGTCACACACTTTCAACACCTCTTCCACTGAAATGCAGAGTCCCAGTCCCCTCCGCTGGAATTTAGCAACTTCTCCGATGAATTGAATGGAGCACAAGTGGTAATGTTCCAGTTTTTGAGACTAAGTTGTACTATTCTGGGAGCTTCCATGTTCTCCTCCCTGGGACACTTGTTTTGAGAGTCCTTGAGTCAACACATAAAAGTGAACTCTGTAAAGAAAGCAGTTGAGGGGCTCAATGGAGTCTAGCCTCCCAAGTATCCTCTTATGAAGGCTTGGTCGTGAGGGTGGAGCCAACTCGGACCCTCAACCCAGCCACTACCCAAATGCCAGGGCAGGACTCAGTCCGTGTTACATGGAGCCGAAGGATTGATTGCCCAGCTAAGATCTGCCCAAATTCCTAACTCACAAAACCATGAAATATTGTTAATCATGTAACCATACATAATTAGAACTTTAGCTTAAAAGATGATTGTGATAGTCAAAAAGAAATTGTATATGGAAAAGGATTTACAGTCTATGAAGCAAGATGTATTATAAATATTTTTAGAGAATAAATGTAGTCTCTGACTGCAAAAGTTTACAGTTACGAAAATTTGTCACATCTGCCATTATCTCTTTAGTGACACAAATTCAATTGCCATTGGGTGACAATAATGAAGACCAAGACAAATACATTCAACTTTTTGTTTCCTTTGATGAGAGGGAAGGCATTATAAATAAGGAAAACTAAGACAAATTCCAAATAAGAGAAAGAAAAACATATGAGCAAGTTCCTTACTTGGCTATAGACTTTGGAATAATAATTCCTTTTCTATGACTATATTTACTTTAGTTTTTTTGAAGAAATAATCTCTACTCACAAGAATATTTAGAAATTGTGTTATACTCATTATCTGAACATTCCATCTTCTTGTTAAACGTCTTTCCAAAATGCTTTAATAATTTTAATTTTTTTATTATTTGCATAGCACCTTCCCTTCTCACCTTCTCAACACCCCCCACCTCCATGTCCCTTTTAACACTCCACAAATTCTATCTTCATACTTTCTTCCATCTCCCTTTTACTTTTTTATGGTTTGTTGCATTCTGTTTGCAAGTATCTTATTGAAGTTTTTAGCTTTTTATATTTGTTAGGGAAATTGGCCTGTAGTTTTCCTTCTTTATTGCACCTTTATCTGGTTTGGGGATCAAGGTGATACCTGCTTCCAGGACCGAGGTGGGCAATATTTCCTCTCTTTCCATCGGAAAGAGAAGAGTTCAAGGAGCATTTGTACTAACTCTATCCTGAAGTTCTGATAAAATTTTGCAGTAAATCCTGCGGGTCCTGGGCTTTTCTTTGTTGATAGATCCTTTATTACTGCCTCAATTCCAGCCCTGGTTATTGCTGTATTTAGAGGGTTTTTTTAAATCTTCTTGGTTCAATTCTGGTGAATCATACATGTCAAGGAATTTATCTATTTCTTCTGAGTTCTTGCATCTATTAGAATATAGGTTTTTCAAAATAGTTTCTTATAATCCTCTTGACTTCAACAATGTCTGTTGTGATTTCACCTTTTTTCATTTCTAATTGCATTGATGTGGATTTTTTTTTTTACTTTCCTTCTTTTGGTGAGTTTTGCTAGAGGTTTATCAATCTTATTCATCCTTTTGAAGAATCAACACTTTGATTCATTGATCTTTTGTATTTTTTAAATTTCAGTTTCATTGATCTCTGCTTTGATTTTTATAATTTCCTTCCTTCTACTACCTTTGGCTTTAACTTGTTCTTGTTTTTCAAGGACTTTGAGCTGCATCCTTTGTTAATTTCCGGCTGCTCTTTTTATTTTTGATATGAGCACTCATAGCTATAAACTCCCCTCTTAGTACTTCTTTCATTACGTCTCATGGATTTTGATATGATGTGCTTCCATTATCATTTGACTTTAGGCAATTCTTTAAACATGTATGAGGTTGTGGGGGGTGAAACCAAAAGTTCTCTCAGTTCTGTGCTGGTAGTAAGTAGGCAGTGAGGGGGGACTTAAACAGTCTGATTGCCTCTAGGGTGTCTTGTTAACACCCAGTCAGCACTACCTCAGCAAAACTCTTCTGCCTATCCTGGCTTCCCTCCCCTGCACGTGGGGCTCTCCACCCTCTAAGGTGCTCTCACTACCACTCAAGCCATTCAGGAAGTCAGCAGTTTTTCTCTCCTCTCCACCACTGTCTCTTCCGCCAGTTTCTTCCTAGGCATGATTGAGAGTATCCCTAAATTTCCTGTTGTGTCACCTCTCTGTGGCTTCTTTTATTCTAAACAGTTCAGACTCAGGCTATTTTCAAAATGGCTCCTGCCTACATCACTGCTTAGTACGGCTACCAAGTACTGCTTCTCCCAAGCTGGCCTAAGCTCTGGGATACCTTTTCAAGGGGAAACTCACAGTGTCTTTGCACTACCCGCAGGCTTGTTTCTCATGACTAGAGCTACCAGCTGCTGACAATTCCCATGTCTCCCAGGTTCAGGCTTAACTTAGCTTGAGGCTCCTAGATCCAGCCTTCCCTCAGTCAGTAGAGGCTGACAGTTCCCAGGCCTTTCCAGCCTGGGGTGGCTCCCTGGATGGGCATTTCTCTCAGCTTCTGATGTGTCTACAAGGTTTCCAACCTTCCTATGGCTCTTTTCCCTTCATGGAGCTCTCCTACCTAAGTTGGGTAGGCAGTTTTTAGCTATATCTTAACTTTTCAAATGAACCTGCGAGAAGCCATTGAGTAGTTCTGTTACTCAGCTGCTGCCATCTTACCCAGAAGTCTCAATAATATTTTGCCTTAGCAGTGAGTTCAGAATATCCAAACTCTTGACAAGATTGCATTCTAAAATTTATGTTAAATATTTGAAACAGAAAAGATACTTTTCCCATTGAGGTCATGCTATAACTGCAAATATTCTAAAACACAAAGCAAATGAAACTCCATTATTATATGAGTTGAAAAAAACCTCACCACTGATGTCATGCAGCGATAAAATATATTCAATTAATGAAACCCCTTTCAGTCAGATCTAGGGAGCCCTCAAGTTGTCAAAGTCCAGTAGAATAGGAGTTTTAAGATGCCAGAAGCACCGTTCTTGACTGGGTGTTTTTATGCTAGATGAATATGTGAGTAGCTTTACCTAAGAGCCCAGTTACTAAGGCCCTCCACCCTTACGGCCCTTGCTGCTATTTACTCTAGGGAGTGGTCACCTGGTCACCTGCAAGCACATGTAACAGCCAGATGTTGTCCGAAGTTCCTGTATGACCTTTCAGGTCCTGTCCTAGTCACCTACCCCTTCCAGGTCAAGCCCCAGTATTCTGCCCCTTCTGACCAGGCCTGCCCCTTAATAGTACACGATTTCATCGGCACTCCACAACATCCAACCACATGAGGCTTTTGGAAGACATTTAAACCTTAATGAGACAAAACAGGCCGTTGGTTGGGCTTACTTTCCTGAGGGTCAAAGGGCCCTCTGTCCAGACCCCAAATGTTTTCCCTTGAATGAGGAGGCCCAAGGCTCCAGTGAGCTTCCAGCCTAATCATCGCTATCAGCAGTACAGAGCCTCGGGCGACATTGGATGTTGCAGGTAAAACACAAGTTTCCTTTTCAATAGTCTAGGCTTTTGTTCTGTTCTTACCTCTTATCTCAGGCAATTGGTTTAGAGCCCCTGTTGGGTTATAGCTATCAATGGAATTCCAGTGACTAAACAATTTGCTCCTCAATGGTGCTTATGGGATATGCAACATGTGAATTGTCTTGTTTGTTCAGAGACTCAAAATCATTTAGTTCAGACTTGTAAATTTCCTGGTTGACAAAGGATACTGAGTCGCAAAGTCTGAGACTTAGTTATTGCCCCAGTAAGTTTACTATTTAAAGTTTATTATAACCCCAGGACATGAAGTTCTTCCATATGGGGCCATCTAAGCTCTACCAGACCCTAGCACCAGAAAGCAAGTTTGTGTTTTTCTTAGACCTAACTGGCTATACCTCTATGTAACTTTCTTTAAACATAATGAATTTCCCTTTTATGGGAGCAAAAAGAACCGCATGCGTATGATTATTAAAAATTCTCTCCTCTCAAAGTCCCTGCTTTAGAACTGCTACAACCAAATAGCTATCTGAGACATTTCACTTATTTCACTCCTGTGTCCTAATAACCACAAGTTTAAGGATGGATATTTCCAAATTGAGATGAATATACTTGTGGCTTACTTCATCCATAGATCATTTAAGGCAACAGGCTTCCCTACACTGGGAGCAACCAAACCACAGTTACTCTATGAATCAAAGTATACCAGACTCCCAGGATGGATTCCTAAGGAGCAGTTTTTGCATCCTGCAGCCTTGCAAGAGAAAGACTGATTTGCTACTAACCTGCCACCCAGCGGACAGCCCCTAACAGAACCCACTGGCCATGTGAAACCAATCTGTGGCCCTGGCTTCCCCTGGGATGGCTAGCATGATGCACTTTTGGTTTTGCTTGGCTGCAAGACCACTGGGTAAAAAGCATCACCTGACCTGTAAATGCATTTTATAACATTGTTGGAGCCAAAGCACGTTTCACTGGTATGATCATCTAGCTTAAACTAATGAGACAAGCTGTTCTCCAGAATAGAATGACCTTAGATATCCCAATGTCTGCCCAAGCAGGAACTTGTGCTAATATTAAAGGAGAATGTTGTATGTATATTCCTGATAATTCTGACAGCATCTCTATTCTTCTGGATGTGTGCCAAGCCAATGCCATGTCAGACTCTAACCCAATCTTTAGGACCCTCTTTTGAAATTGGCTTTCATCATCTACCTGGTGAAGAAATCTTTTAATCATAAGGATGATTAACCTGGTGATATTGTTTGGGCCTTGTCTAGTAATCTATTACAATTCATTTCCTCCAGACTGTAATCTGTCAAGCCATAGATGAAAGTCTCTACTTAACTCCAGCAAACTCAACCTCATGACTTCTAATGGGCTCCCCCAACCCCCATGGACTAGACTCTTGACTTCCAACTTAACAGCGCCCCCTACCATCTGGAAGTAGCCAGAACAGTCGTTGCTCTCATCTAATGGCAAAGTTAGGATGGAACACTCCAAGGAAGGATAGAGACAGGAAAGAGTGGGAATGTAGGCATCTAGGGACAAGGGAGCCCCTGGAAAAAGGAATTTACAGGAACACAGGATAACATCTGACTGTCACGTGTGCTTGCAGGTGACCAGGTAATCACTCCCTAGAACTATTTATGAACAGCAGACAGGTTATTTAGTAAATAGCAACAAGGGCAGGAAGGGTGGAGGGCCTTAGCAATTGGGCTTTCCAGTGAAATTACTCCTTTATTCATCTAAGACAAGAAGCTTCATCAACAACCTTCTTGGGACACCTCCAAATCCTCTGTTCTTGTTTCTGCCTTCATCCTTACATATAAACCACCCACTTTACAACTTGCCTCCTTTGCCTATGACTTCATTCTTCAATGTCATGAGACATGAAGCCAGTGTTAACACTGTATTAACAAAATGTCGAAAAACAATTTGCAGACTTTTTTTCCTTTTTATTCCGTGCTCCTAAGATTACACATTTCCCTTGAAACACAAAACTGTGTCCCATGACTTCTGGTATACCATGGTGTCGTTCCCATTTACTTAAATTATTTTCTAATCTCCATTTCAGTCTTTTTTGACTCATGGATTATGTAGAAGTGTATTATTATATTTCTGATAGTCAAGGATTTCTCATCTTTCTGTTGTTTCTAGTTTAGTTTCAGTGTCAAGAGAAAATATATTCTGCATTAATTTAGAATGTTGATATTTGTTGAGTCTTGTTCTTTTGGCTGAGCATATGGTCAGTTTTGGAAACTGTCCCACGTGCACTTGAAAAGAATGAATAATTTGAAGTTATACTGTACTTCATGTAAATTTGTCTGGCTCAAACCTTTGGACTGCTCTGTCACGAACTTAGAGATATACTGAAATTTATGTTTTTGTTTTTGTTTTTGTTTTGAGAAAGGGTCTTGCTCCATAGTTGAGGCTGGTCCTGAACTCACTCTTTAGCCCAGGCTGTCCTTAAACTCATAGCAATCCTCCTGCATCAGCCTCCTGAGTCCTGGGATTACAGAGTATACTAAACTTTAAAACAGGCATTTGAGATGGAAGGGGAAGTCCAAAGATCCTGGTGAAGAACAAGAGATGAATAAAGGGGATAGTCTTGATTTGCATTACAAAGTAACAGAAATTTGGGGGAAGCGTGGAAACCCAGAGAAGACAAGATTGAGGTTGCTAAATTATAGGATGTAAAAGAGACAAAAGATTTCTAAAATGAAGAAATATTATTCTATTTTAAGATGTTTGTTTCTGTAATGTAAATGCCTCTGTCTTTCCAAGACTTCATTATAATATGAAAACACAGTGTTTCATCTTCCCTCATTTTGAGAAAATCCAGAAAAGAGCTAAGTTCTACTTGCTTTCCCTACAGCAGAGGCAGCTCTTGATGCACATGTAGATCTAGCTTTTCTGTAGCAAATACTGAGCACTGGCCTAGTGCAAGGCCCAGGCCAGGTGCACTCCACATGTTCTGTCCTTGCACTTACATAATTCAGGTGTCAGAAATGCAACAATGAGACCACATATGAAAGCAAACATGACCGTGCCAGGAGATAGAGAGAGAGGGGGGCTAATAAGAATGCGATTTTTGCTCCTCCTCTCTTCCCACACTCACAAAGATCTGATGCTGTTTTCCAGAGGGAGTAGAATGGGGGATTTTGATTATTTCATCCACTGTTGTCAGGTTAAGAGGACTTCCGTTGGATCTGAGTTACTTAACCCCAGAGGATTGTGTCAGGAGACCACGCTGGTAAAGCATCTTGCTCAGTGCAAGGCAAGTCAATCAGCACTTACTATTCCAGCCATGCTTATATCAGTGTCCCACACTTGGGTTTAGAACAATGTCTTTTTCAGTTAAATGATATTTTCCACCACTGCTTTGTGCATACTGCAGTACAAGGAATATAACAGATACTGGGTAAACATTTTTGTTGTTGCCAGATTGCCAGTTTCGCAAATGTAAGTATGTTTGAGGTCTGTATTGCTACCAACTTGTGGTTAACAAATGACTCCAATACATAATGGCTTAAAACAACAAATAGTATCTGTTAAGACTTGGGCATGACTAAGCAAGATGGGTAGGGTACAGAGACCCCACGAAGTTGCAGTTAAGATAACAGCTGAGGACAGGGACTATAGCTCAGTCGGAGTGCTTGCTGAGCCTGCATGGGACCCCTGAGTTCCACTGCCAACACCAGCAAGCCACAAAAGTTATCAGCTAAGACTGGCATCATCTGAAGTTTGACTAGGGCTCCACAATGCCCTAACAGAGGGCTGCTTTCCACTTGCCACACAACAGCTAGTCTTTTCCAAGACTAAAACAGAAGCTTCAACATCACTTATAAAGACTTGGAGTCTTGCACTGTCTCTCTTACTTCATGCTTTTCAGAGTGACTCAATGCCACCTTCTGAAGGAAGTACCAAGTCATGTTAATATTTTGCAACAACCACTGGGACACAGTGTTTTTCACATAGCAGGATGTTTGATACATTTTTGTTAATATAGACAAGGAGGCCCCTGGGAAAATGACTTAAAGCCTTTCTTTTGGACATTACCTTCTAAGTTTTATCTTTACCCGCAAAGATAAAACAAATTCAGGGTCCCTTCCAGTTCTAAGACCTTCTGTGTCTCCATGGAGAACAATGACATCACTAGTCCCAGGGTAGACGGTGCTATTGGGCCAAGCCCTCCCCTTTACCTGTTTTATTATGAAGAAGAAAACCCGCTCTATGGTGTTTCACTGTGTAGTGAGTGTGCCCAGAGAGCCTGGTGGCCTACCTGGTTGTAGGCACGAATGCAGTGTGTCACGTCTGGCAGGGCTGTGACATTTGCATGGGAGAAAAGACAGATGGTTTCATCACTCACAGCTCAGGGAAGAATGTGCTGGAACCACTGTGGCTGCTGCGTCAGCAACAGTCACACACACAAGACTCTTCTAACAGTTAGATTCTGTCTGTTAGCATTTTTCTTTGCTTTGTCAGAATTTAAGACTGCTTGATTTTTTTTAAGTCATCCTTCCAGCTAAAAAAACTTCATTTCCTGTTTTCTGCAATAAAAAGGAAGTCATTTTTAAATTATTTTATCTTGAATAGTAAGACTTTGTAACATTACCTTGCATTCAATTTTTATCAAAAGTGTAAGTGATTTGAAGAATGCTTTTATTAAGCGACATATTTGATAAATTGAAAGACTCTTTCAAGAATAGATACCATGCTTTTAAAAAATGAGATTGTTCATGTGTATTTTCCCACTTTTATTAAACTCTTCCGTATCTTGCATATTTCCCCCTTAGTATTGCCCAATAAATTCTTGTTCTAAACAGTTCATAAAAAATATTTAGGAGTATTCATATGAAAATGATGATTGTTCTCATAATTGTGTCCTTCTTTGTAGGTTCCAAATCTGAAAAAGAAATAACTGACATGTAAAAACAATCAGAAAAGTATGTTATTATGTAATAATTTTTTGACCATAATACATAGTAGTTTTACTTCTCTGTCATGAAACCAGAAC
This sequence comes from Ctenodactylus gundi, assembly GCA_004027205.1. Lineage (NCBI taxonomy): Eukaryota > Metazoa > Chordata > Mammalia > Rodentia > Ctenodactylidae > Ctenodactylus > Ctenodactylus gundi. The sequence goes on along the minus strand of PVKB01005131.1, from coordinate 70,305 downwards.
TTAGGTGATCAGTTTATAAAATAACACATAAAAAATAAAGGACATATGCATATGAGAAAGGCAGATGAAAATATTAACCTCCAAAAGCATCTTCCTTCCATAGTTATGAATCACTGCAAATGCACAATTGTTTAAGAGTCATTGATAAAAATATAAACACATTTTCTCTCTAGTCCAGACTTTGAACAAGATCATTTTTATAAGCAAAGAGGTCATGAAACATGAACTGTTACTCGTGCTGCATTTGTACATATATAAAATCTAACTGGGCTCAACAGTTAAATGTTCTACAAATATTCATGTGCTACGGATTAACTACTTCCCTGATTATTCACTAATTAATTACATGTCTTTGGTTAACACAATGAAATGCGTTTGTAACCCCAGTACTCAAAGAGACTCAGGTAGGAGAATCCCAAGTTCAAGACCAGCCTGGACAACTTAGTGAGACCCTGTCTAAAAATTTTTGAAAATGAGATAAAGAGCAGGAGATATAGCTCACTGTGAAGGCCCTGAATTCAATACCCAGTACCACAAAGACCTTCTATGAGCAACTGCATACCAACAACCTGGATAACTTAGAAGGAAAGGATTCATTTATAGAACATGCAATCTACCAAAGTTGAATCAGGAAAGGAAACAAAATCTAAACAGCCTCATAGTGAGTAAGAACGTTTGTCCACTGACAGATGAGCCAGTAAGAAAGCATGGCACCAACCCAGACCAAGGTGAGCACATCGTGCGGTACGAAGCAGTCTTTAAATCCCGCCCTTGGTGGCAACCCGGCTGAACCTGGACACGGGCGTGACGCTAAGTGAAGTAATCCACGCACAGCGAGCAGCACCACGTGACCTCACTTACACGTGGACTCCACGGTGAGCTCACAGACGCAAAGAGTGGAAGGCTGATCCGGGAGGGGCGGCGTGAAGCCGGAAACGTGGCGGTATCAGCTAAGCCAGCGCCGGCGCTCCTGTGCCGCGCCGAGATCATGGCCAAGAAGGCTGCATCACGGGTTTCAGATTGTTAAGCGATCCCCCAGTTCTCACCACCGCCTTCAAATTAAGACAGGACGTCGCCTTGCGGCTTTGTCATCTGCGTCATCACACGGGCAGCAGACATGCGGGGTCCCTCTGGGCTTGACGCACCGTAGCTGTAGCTAGCCAAGAGTGATCCGGGTTGCTCCACACTCCAGGTGTGTGAAGAATAGAGAACAATAATAATAATAATAAAAGACTTTGTTTCCTTTTCATTTTTTCTAGCCTGTATTTATAAAGTTAAAGAGGAAAGGGAACTATCCCACGTCTCCTGTTTCCTACAAACACGATTGCTGTTTTTGCAGGTACTGGCTGGTGTTGAGTACTTGCCAGGCACTAAGAACTGGCATCCTACAGCATCGCCACAGCGAGAGAGCGAGCGAGCGAGAGAGAGAGAGAGAGAGAGAGAGAGATCTACCGTTCTTCGCCCCCCCCCCCCCCTTTGGTAATGCTGGTGATTGAATCCAGGATCTTTGTATTGAGCTACATCCCCAGACCTTTTTATTTATTTTTTATTTTGAGACAATGCTTTGCTAAGTTGCCCAGGCTGAGTTTGAACTTAGGACCCTTCTGCCTCAGCTTCCCAGCATGCTGGAATCACAGGTGTGCAGTATTTCCTGTATTTTAGCCAAGGGGTTGAAGGTTGGGCTATAGTTACCCCTGCTGTTTGCTGACACCGGTGAAGACTGAAATGAGAGAATGGACCGCAAAGACAACCCGTCTACACAGGATGATGCAAGCACTAGTGGAACAGAGGCTTTGCTATCGTGCTCCTCGCATTCAAAAACTGTACATTTTGGTACAGGTTTTTCTTATTATAAAGACTGACACAGAAGCAAAAAGAATGGAGATAAAATGAGGCCTGGGAAATGACTTAGCTATAGCTGGTAAAAGTGGTAGAAATGTCTGTCAAATGATAATAAGGCCTGTGACATGTCCTAGGTTTGACTTTATGTGTAACTTTCCTCTCATTATCCAGCCATGGGAAAACACCCCAGATACTCCGAATCATGTATTTTGCCACTAACATTTCTCAGGCAACTTCTTCTAAACACCAAACAATCCAGGCACAATGGCAGATGCTAATAATCCAGCCACTTGGTAGGCTGAGGCAGGAAGAGTGCAAGTGGAAGGCCAGCCCGGGCAACTCAGTCTCTCTCTCTCTCTCAAAAAAAAAAATGAAGAAATAAATAAAAAGTTGGGGATAGGGCTCAGTGTTCCCCAGATTTAATCCCTACCACAAATATATATATTTAAAAAACAGATAGAATATCTGCAATGTAAATGAATTAGCCACAATCCATAATCTCATTCCTAAATGCACATTAGAAAGAATACTTTAAATTCCAAATCCTAGATACCATCCCCAGGAAGTCCTGATGCACTGATCCAGGGTGCTTCCAGAAAATAATATTTCTTAAAGTTATGCAGGTAACTCTACTGTGTAGCCAGCGCCGAGAGCACAGCAGCCCCGTGATGCTGACAGACTCCCTTCTCCCTCGAGAGCTGTGCCACTGATTAGCCGCATAATCCCAGTGAAGTCACGTTATCTTCCTCAGTCTTACCATCCTTATCTATAAAATGACCATATTGGGTGGGAGTACAACCCAATGAAAGTAAACTGAGGTAGCACACAAAGAACCCAGACTAAGGTCAGGACACAGGAGCATTCAAATATTCATTATCATTGCGGTGTTAGTGGTGTTAGTGGTGATGAGGGTGACAGAATCTTTTTACCTAAAGTTGGGACAACAGCATGTTTCTCCACCCCAAAAAATCCAGACTACAATTCTAATTCATGTCGGGTTCTGTAATCTTTACCACGGGATCTCTTGTCTGGAACAAACCTCTAGAACAAAATATAATTTCTAGCTCATTTTGAGATAATATTTAGGTTCCCTAATGGGATGTGTTAACTTGTAACTGTAGCCTACAACACAAAGGAACTTACCTGGGATTGAAATGAATTTTCTCGGGAACTTTCCTGTGGTCTATGACCACGTTCTGGTTGTCTGTATAATTAATGGGATCATCAGGGATCCTAAATTTGGCCATCTGAATTTCAGAATCACTTAGTTCAGCATGGGAAATTCTTGCATAACCCAACCTGTACCAGACATAGAGATGGTTTATAAATGTTTTGTTATTATAAAAAATCAGATGAGTACAATATATCCTTAGCATGTGTGGGGCTGTGGGCTCAACCTTCCCCAATCTGATATGATCTAGTAGATAAAATCTTCATTGCTGAGCCGATTTCTGTTTCTAACTTGACTCTACATCACAACTAAGATTACCTTGGCTTACTATTTAAAATATTAACAAAAATATTGCTTTTGTGATACAGTATATGAGTAAGAATTATGCATATGCAATCTGACTTTAGCTTCTCACCCTAAGGGATATTCTGTCTCTACAAATTGTATCCTACAGTATTATGTTTTGAGTTAACAAGACTCCTTCAGAATGGTGGGAGTATATGCCGAAATTCTTTCTTACCTTTAAAAATACAAAAATCCCATGCATATTTTCAGCCACACTTACGAGTTTAAAATCAAAGATCTTACAGGTCTGGAAGAATGCCGCATCTTACTTCAACTTGATGCTGTCAGTTCTTCAGGAAACTCAAAGCACTTTATAGATACTATCCAAGTAGTTTTATTGAAAAGCTCAAACAGAAAAATCACAAAACTGAAGCACCAAAGAATTCATCTTAATTTACATTTTGCCTCTCTCTGAAAAAACTGGTTCAATCTTAGTTGTTCATTTATTGAATGAAGGCTATGTACATGATGTACTTATAACATGTACCAACACGCTAGGTACCAGTGAGCAAAACAAAGTCCTTGCTCTCAGCGCCTCTCATTGTCATTGGGACGGGCAAATCAAGTACATACATGTAAAATCTGTCACAGCTGGTGTGGTAGTGCAGGTCTGTGATCTCAGCACTTCGGGAAGGCTGAGGCAGGAGGATCACAAGTTTGAGTGTAGGCTGAGCAACTTACCAATGTAGCAAGACCCTGTCTCAAAATAAAAAATAAAAATAGGCTGGGGAAATAGCTCCGTGCAAAGGCCCTAGACTCAATCCCCAGTAACACTGAAGCAAAATCACGTGGTGACAACTAAGTACCGTGGAAGAAAAACTAAGGAGAACAGGAGATACTGGGTGGCAGAGGTTGCGGGCTGTAAGGGATGGGTGGGGCACACCTCCCTGATAATGTAATAATGTAATACTGGATAAAAAAATAGTTGAAAGAAGTGAGGTGAGGGAACAAGCCATGTGGATGCTGGATGAAGAGTGTTACAGGGAAGAGAAATATCTAGTGCAAATGACCTGAGGTAGAAGCGTGCATGGTGTTTTGGGGAGCCAACTTCAAGACTGAAGTGAAGTGCAGAAGGAAACACATAAGGAGAGATGGGGCTGAGGGGCAGATCGTACACATCCTTCCTTGCAGGCTGCCATAGAGACTTCAGGTTTTTGTTTGAGAGTGAGAAGAGAATCCATCAGAGGGGTGTAGGTAGAGACACAATGGTGACTGTGAATGAACAGACTTCAGGAGAGGGTTACAGCAGGGGTTTTAATAAGGGAGTCACTGCAGAAACTTAGGAAAACATATGGGGCTTCAGCCAGAGTGGCAGGAGAGGCTCACGTACAACAAAACCTGTAACTTAAAAACAAATAGAAACAAAAACCCAGAGCTACCACAGGCACAGGCAGCTGTCCACTCACCACGGGGGCAACGGCAGAGCTCCAACTAACCATCAGAGATAGGTCTGAACTGCCAGGAAAGTTCATGCCTTTGCCTAAGCTCAATGGTTACAGTTCCTTATAATTCAAAGTCATTGTCTCTGTGATTGAGCTTGTTTTTATTCCCCCAAATAGCTAAATCAAAGCTCAAACCCATTTGTTAGACATCACCTTCACGTGTACTCCTAAAGTCCTTGAAGACAAGGAACCATATAAATCTTCCACTACAGCGAGACCCTTCCATTGTTTCTCAGCAAGACTTGACTAGGCACTTACTACATTCAGGGCATCGTGTTAGGTGACAGAGTGGGAGACTGCTCCCTTGCCAAGGAAAGGCTGCACGACCGCTCAGCAAGAAGGCAGTCATGTGCAACTCAAGTGGGACGGCGTCAGCAGTCCCGCTGGCATCTTGATCTTCATCGTGTCTCCAGAATTTAGAGGATATACCTTTCTTTTGTTTTAGGCATTCAGCCTATGGTCTGTTGGTATGACCTTTCAAGCAGATAAATATGCACTCTTCAATAGTGATGTGCACGTGCACACACACACACACACACACACACACACACACACATTGATCTGTCTACCTATGTATGCTTCATTCTCTTAAGAAGAAGTAATAAAGGTCTCAGAACCAAGTAATTAAGCAATTAGCTATTACAAGCACTGGTTACTATAAATACCACTGTTTCTTGGTGAACAATAATTTTTGCAACTAGGAATTATATACATTTCTGTCTAGATAAAAAAAAAAAACTTGTGTTCCAAATATCTTCCACAAAAATCTTTTACTACATATTTAACTTATTTTTCACTTTTACTCATATTTAAACAGATCCTAGGCCCACCGTGGTGAACACAGAAACCCAAAGAGTTATCCAAGGACCAATATGGTCACCGTCTTTGTAATATCCAAATTTCTTAACTAGAGTCCACAGAACCTTACAAACTGCTCCCTTCCTCCCTGCCCATGCTCCGCCTTTCTCTTTGCTGTCCCCTAACCCAACACAACACTCTACAGTCCCACTCGCTTCACCTTCCCTCCAGCCCTCCAGGACTCCCGTCTTAGGACTTTTGTATTAGCTGGTCCCTCCACCTGGAAGATCGTCTCCCAGATAGCCACATGGCCTGCTTGTTCAAGTCTTAACTGCAACATCGCCTTGTCAATAGGACCTAGCCAGCTCCCTCGTTGCAACCGCAGCCCACCTCCAGCTTCTGGATGCTTGGTTTTTCCTACCACTCTCGCCACCTAGTCACATATGTCATTGTGCAGTTGATTATGCTTCAGATAGGTAGTGCCAAGATACTTCTGGGTGGTAAACTGCTCTGTATGGGGGACAGGAAACCCCAGAAAGGTGCATCCTAAAAGCCCATGTCAGAGTTCCCACACTGTTCTCAGCCAGGCAATTTGAGGGCTCGGGTCAAATATCTCCTAACAACCTCAGAATTAACACAAGGAGCCCTGTGAGTTTCAGGAAAGGTTTCCAGCCTGTTCTCTCCACTGAAGAATCCTCTAAGTGGAGGGACTGGTGACTTACCCCCATCTGCACAGCCCATGCCCACCTACCTGTCTCGGGGCAGCACCTGTCTCACTCTACTTCAGCCACACGACTTCCTTACTCTGACCAATACACACGTAGCACGCTGTCCTCACGCCCTAGCGCTTCCATTTCCTCTGCCCAAGTGCTCTCCAGGATCGGCACATTCAAGCCACTGCCAAACACCCCACCACACCTGCCACCGTAGGGAACCTGCCGTGGCCACCCCAGCACTCCCTCCTTCCTAGCTGGCTGCAATTGCTGTCTTCTCCTTGTGCTTGTTGTCACCTACCATACTCCATCATTCCTTTCCTTATTCATTCTTTTTTTTTTTTTAACTCCTTCCCCTGGAATGCAAGTGCTCTAGCAGTCAGGGATTTTGTTTTGTTCCTATTATATTCTGACTGCCTAGCCTTAGAACAAAGCTGGCATATAAGAGATGTTTGATAAATGCTTATAGAATAAATGAGTGATTAGTTCCTTTTTATTTGGTATTGAGCAGCTCATTGCTTTATGCAAGGAACTATTAACTCCAAAACTAATTATATAATTATAAAACTAGTTATCTAATTGAAATTTAAGATCAAATTATTTTGGATAATATATATTCAAATATACATTTAAATTACCCAAATATATATATGCACATATGCATGTGTGTATACATATATATTAGGTATGATTTTTTATATCAGATGGTGTTTTTAGAAACAGAATTTACTGGGGATCTCACCATAGCATAGAGGAGCCTACAAAAGTTAATTTACCCAGAATGATATGACTGGAAGCTGAAAAAGCTGGATTCCCGCCCAAGATTTTCTCACTCATGATCTTCGCAGACTCAAAAATGGCACCACTGCTACCACATGTTGACAATTATGTACTTATTCTGTTTAGTAGTTTATACAGTATCATCTTTTGTAGTGAAATTTGCTAGCTATTTATTTCTTCTTAAATCATTAGGCAATTCCTTGAAGAAATATGAAGCAGAGAAACTAGCTAAATCGGTTTTTATTTTTAAAAGTAACAAAAATTAATTGCTTCCATAAGGTTATTTCTCCTAGACTAGATCCAGAAGGCAACAGTAATAATAGATTCTAAAAAAACAAACCCCAAACACCTGTACTCACCTGATCAGTCCCCTGTACATAATGTATTCACACCATCTGTCATAATCTGTGCTGTCAATATCCTGTTGAAGAGAGGAACATGTTTACAGGCCAACACAATGCTCTATTCCCAACTGCCAAAAAGAAGTGTGAGCTACTGGGATAAGCACACCCTTGTGTGTGCTGTTTTCTCTTCACAATGCCCAGTGATCCTTTAGTATCCAGATTGTTTCTTTATTCTACAGGTGGGTTTTGAGTATCTACTACGTGCCTATTGTGGTTTGGATCTCGAATTCCCCCAAAAAGTATCATGTATTTGAATGTTATGGATTGTCTATGGAACCATGTGCTGTTGCTAGATTGGGACCTTGTCTGGAGGGTGGATTACAGGCATGTAAGTTGGATTACAGGCGTGTAGATTATAGTCATGCAGTGGGGGCTTACCACACCTTCCACACCTGGATCCAGGAGGGGCTGATTACTGAGTTGAGACCTCGAAGGTAAGACATGGACGCTGCTTCATGCCTTCCTTGAGGGACTAGTGTCAACCTGCCTGGACTCGGCTTCCTGTTTGTGATGTCGTGAGAAGCTGCCTCCACCTCTCTCCCTGCCATGTACTTCCATTGCTGCCGGCCGCCCCTGAATGGATTGTGACCTTCTGAAACTGTGAGTTAAAATCAACCTTTCCTCCCCTAAATTTGTGGGTGTCAGGTATAGAGTCACAGCAACAAAAAAGTAACAGACAGAGCCCCTCTGTCTCTGCACGAAAGGCCATGCCTACAAAATAAAGGTGGTCCAGAGAGGGACTCAGCAGGTAACGCCGTGACTCCGGCACAAGCCACAGACTCCTGCGGCCTCGCAGGTCTCTCATCCTGAGCAGAAGGGAGCGCATCTTCTCCAGGCACCCTACACTGCACTTCCTGCACAGCAGCCACCCCGCGGCGACACAGGGACTTGTTTGTGAGCCCCCCTCCTTCCAGAGCATGGGACTCTAATCCCATTTGGCTGCCTGGTTCTTAGCGTGAAGCCTGGTGATCACCAGGTGCTCAAGCTGTGTTTGTTAAATTGAATCACAGAAATAAACATTTTGGAGCAATCATGAGTCTTTTTGATGTTGAAAACTTAAAAGCGGGGTCATTTTTCATCAAAGAAGACAGAAACATCTTTCATATGATGGGCTAGGAAGACTATAAATATGAAACATTTGTGCTGCAGGAAGAAATCTTCATTCTCTTTTTTCCTTTTTTTTTTTTTAAGACGGGGTCTTATTCTGTATTCTAGGCTGGTCCTGAACTCACTATGTAGCTCAGGCTGGCCTTGAACTCAGAACTATCCTCTTGCCTAAGCCTCCTGAGTACTGGGGTTACATGTGTGTACTACCACACCCAGTTATGTGGTAATGGGGAATCAAACCCAGGACCTTGAGTTTGCTACGCAAGCACTCTAACTGCTGAGCTACAGTCCCAGCCCTTTTTTCTTCTTTTTAAATAACTGTAAATAAAAACATATATGACTTTTTACTACTTTGGAATTTTACTATAATACTAATATGTAATTAGAAATACATTTTTCAGTCATGAAAAAATTTATGTACTTAGGTTTTTTCTTCCCTAAGTTTGTAGTGGACACATAGATAACTATTAATGCTTATTATCACTTATTTCAAATGCACATCCCATTTTTATGCAAGGAAAAGGCATAATGAATCTTAAAGATTAAACAAAAATTAATGATGAAAAAAGCAAATACATAGAAGAAGCACTGTTCTGGTTTGCCTTTAGAAGGGATAAAATATAGTTGCTCACAGGCTGGAGAAACAGCTCATGGAAAGCACTTGCCCAGCAACCACAAGGCCCTGAGTTCACTTCCCCAGCACCACATAAGCTGGGTGTGGTGGCACACACCTGTAATCCCAGCACTAGGGAGGCTGAGGCAGGAGGACTACCATGAGTTTGAGACCAACCTGGGCGGATCTACATAGTATATTCAGAACCAGCCTGAACAGAGTAAGGCCCAGTTTCAAAGAAAAATTTTTAGTCATAATAAACTCTGGATCTCTTTAATAATTATTTTATTTTATCAGGTTTTTAAAAAGATAGTATCAAATTTTAAGGCTGCAGAATTTACTCATTTCTTATAAAGAAAAATCTGTTCACCCAAGCATTTATGATTAAAACTCCTCTCCACGTCTAATTGTGAAAATCTACTGCCAATCTTAATATAGCATTTGATCACAAAAGTGGAAACCAAGAGAAGATTAAATAAAAATGAAATAAAATTCTTCCCCAGTACCATGAACATACTACTACTCTCTCTCTCTCTCTCTCTCTCTCTCTCTCTCTCTCTCTAAGAATGGTCCTCTTCTTAATTAGGATGAAATTTTTGCTTAGACTTGCCAATGTTGTCTTGTCCAACATTATTTTGTACTTTATGGGTCAGGTCCTTGTACTTTTATCTTACTTGATTTTTCACATATATCCAGACATATCACACACACACACACACACACACACACACACACACAAACACACACACTCATGCACACACAAAAGGCTCAGAGGTTTTGTAGACATCTTATGCTTCATCCTTTTAACATTCTATAACACAAGAAAGTTCTATAATTTTACAAATAAAGAAACATAGGCCCAAAAGTTGTGTAACTTCCTGCCCTCACCCGGCGCAGCTAGTCAGTGAAGGCCCCATCAGGCTAATTATGATGAGGGGCCGTGTCAGGGCAGAGACACTCAACACTAGAGCTCCAAATGTCTGAGTTGGGCCACCTTGTCCCTTTCACCTTCAGCAGAGCCACCAGTTGAGTTCAAGTAAACCCCAGCAAGAAGTGAAAACCACCTAGGCAACCTATTGAATGGGGAGAATATTAAACCTTACTATTTTAAGCCATTAAATTTAGAGGTGGTTTGTAACCTATCAGCAGGTGACTGATAGAGCTTGTGACCCCACACTCTGAAGGTTTTCCTGTGACTCTTCTAAACTCTCCTCAGTCTCCATCCTGAGCTAATCTGCCTTCTCTTCCTCCATCCTCCCCATAACAGCCATGTTCAATGCAGCTTTCTTGGAAACTTTCTTTGGTTCTCCTTTTGAACTTTTCAAACTTTGTAAGCCACACCAACCACTTCTGTGGTTTCGACTATTGACTATCGGTGACAATTTCTTAATCCATATCTCAAGTTCTGATAGCTCTCCTGAATTCCAGATCCATGTATCCACCTGCCTGTTGGAAATCTCCATTAAGGCCCTAGATAGGCCTCCAACTCAGCCCAAGGCTGAACTCAGCATCTTCTTTATGCGTCTTCCATAATGATAGTGTCAACTTCCTAAGTCCTCCAAAACAATAGTGTATTAGCTGCATATAGGGCCATGGAGATGGATACTACCTCCCAAGCTTCTGAACCCCAAAGCATGGCTGTGTGACTGATTTCTCATACATGAATTGCAAGCACAAGTGTCAAGGGTCAGTGTTCTGGATCTTGCCTTTAGAGATAAGTTGAATAAGCTCTTGGCTCCCTCTTTCTGGCATCCTTGAGTGGAGCCATGGTGCACAAGTACAGATTCCAGACTCCACAGACTGCCTTCCTAGTGCCAATGCCTCCTGACTTCTACACGAAGAAACACAGCTCTCTCTTACCCAAACTACGAATATTTGTGTTTTCTGACACATACCAAAAGCCTTCATCATGCCATGCTCTCTGTCACCTGCCCTTGCAACATTACACTCAAAGAGTTAAAGTAGCAAAATCACATAAAATGGGTAAGCTTTTTTCCCCTGTGTATATCATCTGGAAACACAGTTAAAACCAAACCTAAAAGAACCAAGAAATCTACATAAGGCTTTAACAAAACACAGTGACTTTATTTTTCATTATAAAGGAATGCGTTTAGCATTTTAATGTCTCTTCGCACTAGCACATATCTGTCTGTACAGATATCTATATATCTGTGTCCATGTAGCTTGAGGATTTGATCTGTGTGCCAGTCTCTCAGAGTATGATTGTAACTGAGTACCCTAATAGAACCAAATAGAAATGAAAAAAAGTAAAGACCAATTTAGGGTCATTTGGTGAGTCCCTAAATCTAGCTGATCAACCATTCTCTCTACCCGATGTTTCATTTTGTCTTTCATTCTCTGCATTGTAATTAACTTTCACAATGTGGAAGATTGTTTTTTCTAAACATGACCACCACATCAGCTCCTTTCCCTATGGTATTACTATACAATGACTCTGATATTATGGCTTATGATGTTTAGGCTGGTGAGCAAAAATGACATTGCACACACCATGAGGCTAAGTCATCTAAGGCAATTAAGATTCTCCTCGGTTCTCTTGATATCCAATCTTGGAGTCCCAGGCATCAAGATGGGAGGAAGATCAAATAGCCCAGGGACAAAAACCTGGGTCCCAAACACAAAGCACCAACCTCCCACCTGTCAATCACCAACAAAGGAGATCTTCTAGTTCCCAGGTGAGCACCTACCTCACTGGCCCTGTGGGAAGTAGGATAAGCTCTCCCCACAGAGACCCGTCCAAACTACAAATCTGTGAGCTAACAGATGACCACTATGGTTTTAAGCCAGTATGTTCTGTGGTGATTTTCTATGCAGCAGTATTATTGCATTGGGTCATTAAAACAAAACCAAACAAAAACAACCTGAAAGAAGAAGCATTTTGCTTAACAAATCAGAAATCCTGCTAAAATCGTGTTACCTTTATGTTGCCGTGTTCAATGAGCTGTTGGTAATCTCTGGAACCTGGCGCTGAAGTGATATATCCCAGAAATATCACTTGATTAGAGCAATTTTTCAGTAGTTTTGAAACAGCAATAGCCTGCAGTTTTCTGTCAAGATCATCTCTAAAAAAAAAAAAGTCAATAATATACCTCCATATTGTTTTTAAGTCTTAGATAACTAAGTTCTCAAGGAATATCTTCAACCAATATAAACCAAGAGCAATTCCAGTTTAGGCAAATGCCTTAATGTTATGCAAATGAGCAAAGCATGGATACAGCGTTTCCACTGAGTAGGCTGGCAAACTGTTGAGTGTGACTAAGAACAACATGATCTTTCTTTGCAAAGTATTTGGAATCAAGACGATTTAAATAATTATAAATACAACACTCATTCAAAAAATTTTTAACAAAAGAACCTGTACAATGTGTGGCCTACATTTGCAGAGCACACCAGGCTTACATAACCAAAACAGCTCCTTCCATTGTCACTTTTTGAAAGTCTCCGGAGTAATCCCGCAAAAATAGTGGATGGACAGGTTGCTTTTATTATGCTAATCACTGTAAACATAAAACAGATAATGAGACAGGTGCATCCAGCTTTTGGAGAAGTTAGACTGAGGTTTTTTTGGGAAAAAATAGAACATCATACGTTGCATGATCCAGCCAGAAACACTGAAACACTCCAGGTGTTTCAGACAAAGTGAATTTAATATAGGGAAGTGGTTACCTAGGTGATGGGACGCTAAACAGGGTTGATGAGGCGTTTGGAGGCTAGCCACAATGAGAAGGCAGAACCACTTCCACAGCTAGAAGAGGTGATATTACAGAGTCTGGGAGCCAGCAGTAACTGGAGGGAGATGACGCCAGGGAAGGGGCTGCCCAGCAGGAACTGGGACCAGCCAGGAAGAAGCTGGAGCCAGAGAAGAGACTCAGCTATCCCAGAGACATCAGAGAAAGCAGGAAGAGGCAGAGAAACACTTACCCTGTCTTCTCTGCTCTTCCCGCCTTTCAACCTTGCACTAGGGCTTCCTGCTACCTAAACCCGAAACCGGAAGGCAAGGGACATTCAGAAGTGTACAAACAAGCAGGGCAAGGAGTGGATCCAATAGCAAACAGGAAGCCGAGTGCCACAGACATTTACTTAGAGAGGCAGCTACTGAGTGTTAATAACAAAACGATGAAGGAAGATACAAGACCATCACCATGACTGAGAAGATTGGAGAAATGCCATTAAGGTTGTAAAGAGAGGACTAAGTAACATAGACATGTGTAGATAGCTGAGTGCTGTGAAAAGATGCCTCAGGAAACAGAAAAGGGAAAAGAATGGCTGTTTGCCAAATGCTTTTGACAGTGAATTCCCTGAAGACAGGTGGTTGCTCTGTTTTTAAATGAGGTTAGGTAATATGCCATGGTGTTCTCATCTCCCCTACCCAGCCCTGTTCTGTGCCCTTCGCTGTGCTCTGGAGGCCGACTCCTGCAAATCCACATCCTGAGCTCCCTTTCTTATCAATTTCCAGTCAGGCCTGGCCAACTAGAGGAACCAGCATGTGGGAAAGTAGAAGGTAAGCAAAGCTGGGTGTTTCTCCCCCAGTCCCCCTGGCATTACCTCACTCCTTTTGCTGTGAGGCCCTCTTCCTGGTCTCAGACCTCCTGGAGCTCCTGGGTCACTATTTCTTCTCTATCATTCCAGCCCCCAGGATGGTAATGATTCCCCACTGTGACCAGTGTCTCGGGACCTCAGCACCTCTTACATTTTCCCTGGACCCTTCCAACATCTTGGAAAGTCACCCTTAGTCAGATGGTACTGTTCCTCCTGATTATGTAACTACAATAGGATTCCAATCCAGGTCTGCACAATTTCAAAGCCAAGATTCAGATAATGTTTACACTCAAATATATTCTAGCAATATGGTACTGCAAAAAAAAAAAGCCTTGTGAATTTGGCTTACAGTTTTCAAAAGATAGATTTTTATGTAATAATAATAATAAAGATAAAAAGTATTTATATGTGTATGAGGAAGAGGGAAATAAAACATGGTTTTTATTTTCTTATCTGTTGATATTTGTTCAGTCTAATAACCTTACAGTATGAGCTGGAAAAGAGAACTCTGTCCTATTTTCGGAAGACAATAGATTGTAATTCACCAAGTTTATCCTTCAGTAGAATCCAAACTAGCATACAAGTCTCCAGAATGCATGTTCTATAGACAGATTAACTGATGGTTCAGTTTATTACCTAAAATAATATCAATTTTCATTATGGTATTTTCCTAAATGACTTTTAAGAAAAGCTGCTATTTCCCATTTATTGGTTGTAAAGAGATAGTCATGTAGTCGGTAAATTAAACATCCTTATTCAATCAGCAAATAACATGCAAAGTCATTCTGTGAGTCACTCCTAGTAGGATTTTTGTATTCGTGGGCAACAACCATCAAAAAATGAGATTTCTATTTATTCACAGTGAGAACTTTTGTATCTTGTATTATATAAAATAAAGGCAAGTGTAGGCACATAGTCATGGCTTCATAAACCATAGATAGGCATAACTATCCTCTGTCAACTGCTGAAAGCCTATAGAGTCCATGTGCAGAGCTTCTGACAAAGACTGTGCCTGGCACTACGTGTGGGAATGATGGAGGTTGATTGGTGTTTGATGAATAAACTCTTTTTTAGGTTTTCCATATACCTTACATTTACCCTGATTTGGTTTAATTATCACCAGAGTTAAATGAGCACTTACTACACTCACGTACTGTGTATGAGATAATGCACCTCATTTACCTTTCACAACAATGCTAGGACATAGCATCATCACTCCTGATTTACAGATGAAGAAAGAAACGAGGACTCAACACAGTTACACAATTCTGTGAAGGATGCACAGCTGGTAACTAAATTAGGATTCAAAGAAGGCTGTGTGAGTCCAAGTTCTGGAATCCCATGCTCCTAAGCATTGAGCTGCCCTGCTTCCCCCCCTGGAGTTCCGCCTTCTCAGGCGGTCATAGCTGTTAGTGTGACACCATTGTTTATTTCATCCTTGTTGATAAATTGTGTGTGGATGATAGTAAGTAAGGGGACGGTGTGAACAGATGGCTTTACATAAGCAGTCAACAGAAAGTTAGAAAAGACAAAACTTTCTTCCTGTTTTCTAAGCCCATTCCCAAGCTGGTTACTGAGTTTTCCTTTAGAATCTATTCTTTACATTTGAGAAGAGGTTGGGGAGAGAAGTGAAGGGGATGAATTGAGGGAAGGGGAAGAAGGGGGAAAGAGGAAGTAGAATCAATTTTTTTAGGCGGAGACCTTGCAACCTTTAAGCATAAAATTGTCATTTTTTAACAGATAAACTTAATTCAAGTGTAATATAAGGTCAGTGGAATGATTTTTGAATGCCCGTGCTTGCTTCATGAAAACTACTGGGAGAAACACAGGCAATTATTCCGTTTTTGAAAAATATATGAACCACTTATCTTCCAAACACTTCTCTTATTTCCTCTAAGGAGACAAGCAACAGTTTGGTAGTGAACATTAATCACATTTTGACATTCTGATATTCTGAATCATTTCAAAAATTATTCATACATGCTTTCCTAAAGTGAGTTGACTAAAACAGTAATTGGTTTTGTTTTGATGACACTCGCAGTATAACGATGTTCTTTCTCGTGTTCAGTGTGTCCCTGTAACGTTCTATGTCCTCTCAGATCACTTCTGTAGACAGGGACTGCTTGCTAATTTGATAGAATATGACACTTTACCTAGGGGCTTGCATGATTATGGTTTAGTATAGTACAGTATAACTTGCTTTTTGCTTTTGCGGTGTATGAGTGGCATCACTAGTATGGGCCCAAAGAGTCACTTATGTCATTGCTTGTGATTCTTACTCTTTGGAGCTAAACTCTTGATTCTTTAGAAGGACTGACTTAGGCAACCGTCACTGGGTTCTCTCTGACTTTTTGACAGGACTATGTAATTAAGTTTAAAGGTGTTAACTAGATACACACATCTCAACCTTCCTCTCCCTTCTCCTTGGAATCTTTGCAGGCCAGATGGTATTTCCTGCTCTGTTCTTTCTGCTCTAGGGAGGGAGAGCTTAGCAGTGCAGGTTCCACCCCTGCAGGGCAGGCCTACTGTTTGGGGGAGTCCATTTCATGTCTGGTTGGAGATATATTAGCAGGCCCATCTAAGCACGTAAGCCATGCTGTCCAAAGAGTTTATGTATAGAACGTGGTATTTTGATCTCTATCTGCCCGATTCCTCCCCCTGCCTACCAGTCATTTGTGAAAACATGAAAAGAAAAAGGAATGCCGTTTTCTCAAATTTCAACAGTAAAACTTTCTATGCCAGTAATCTTATAGGAAAAAAATTATTTTTCTGTAATCCGGTTTATCAAGTGACTGCAGCACTTGTGGGCTCTTGCTTGGTCCAACTTCTTCCTGGTGCCTAAGTCTCTTGGCTTAGTCTGCTTTTCTAGAAAATGGTGTTTACCCTCTACAGGGTGAAGATTAACTACAATATTGTACTTAGAATAGTACCTGGGCAGAGAATTGTTGCACTTTCAGCAACTGTGGGCCACAAAAGGCCGTCACACAATCTCTAAGGACGTCCTGCATCTCATGCTTCTGTTTGATTGCTACAACCAGCAACAGAACAAATAATTTTAGAGGGGAGAAAAAAGGTAAGAAAGGCTATTTCTTAGAAACCTAAGAAATACTAATAATATTTTTTTGGAATTTGTATAATATTAAATAAGCCAAAGATACCCACTCATGATTCCCAAAGTGCGTCACAACAAAATCCACCAGTCTGCCTGAGATGTTAACAGTCAGGGTTATAGCTGGCGCAATCTCGCCCTCTGGCGACGGAAGAAGGTGATGTTCCGATCTCACAATTGGGTATCTCGACAACACCATAATCCTGTGTTGGAGTGACAAGAAACAGGTGTATTAACATTGGCCACATCGTGTCATGCACTTGGGACAAAGAAAATGCATTTAAAAATGTGTGTCACATTCCAAGAATCCCACTGAGGGGTGCTGTGAGTGAAACGTGACAGAGACAGGGAAGTCGGCCTGTCAGTTTGCTGCTCGTAGCTATAGAATGTGTCCAACTGTCCCGCTAAGCACAGCACTAAATGTGCTTTACTAAGCCCTATGGGAACATGAAAAGGGCAATATTGTAACATACTAAATCTGTTTTACTTCCATCGTTACTGTGACAACACATTTGCATAAACAATTCTAATGTTAATCAACACGTAAGGGAAAATATCTTGCCAGTACCAAGTAACCATGTACAAAATTAGAAACAAAAACTGTTCTGCAAACGGGAGAAAGTGTTCCAGCTCACTCAGAGTCACAGAGAAACACACCCAAAGGAGGAGCAGGGCCCACTGGTCAGCTGACATCTTTGGGCTCCCTGGTGGAGTCACTCAGTCAGGCCCATCTTTTCTTGTGCCAATGCCTGGGAATGCCCAGGCCTTCCCATTGAGCTACATGCCGAGACCCTCCCCCTTTTTTCATTTTTGAGACAGGGTCTCACTAAGCTACTAAATTGTCCAGGCTGGGCTCAAATTTGCAATCTTCCTGCCACCAGCTCTGAGAGTGCTAACTTCCCAGGCCTGAATCACTGAGCCTGATGTTGATGATACCTATGTATTCATCTCCCATGTGGGTCTACTCGGCCCTCCTGGCTGTACACTGCACATCACCTGGTGCCTAGGGCATCTTAAACTTAGTCTATACATGTGGTCCTCTGGGGACGTTGGTCCCAGTTGAAGGACATCATTTCCTACCAGGAACATGCATCAAAAATCTAGACGTCACCTTAAGTCTTCATTCCCCCATTTCTGACCTCTAAGCCATCAGTAAATCTTGCCAGCTGTATTAGAAAAGAGATCTTGACCTTGCCCCCTTCTCTCCGTCTCTACTGTTCCCATGTCCTCACACCAGTGCTGCTACATCGGCTTCCCAGCTCTCACGCTTGTTTTTCCTAGAATAATCTTTTAAAATGTAAATCAGATCAGATCACTCCTCATTTAAAATCCCAAGATGGCACCTGCGTAACAGGCTGGGCCTTCTCTTCCGCAGACACCAGAAGCTTCATCCTGCCTGCCTCCAGGCTCTTACCTGTCTGCTTCCTCAGGTCGCATGTCATTCTCATTGTGGTGCCTTCAGAGAGACCCTTTCGGCTACCCGGACTATGGGACCAGTCCCTGTTGGCCACCGCCCCCCTGTTCCCTCTTTCCCCATAGCTTATTTTCCACATAGCACTTTTACACAGTCCCAAATTCATTTATTTTTTGCCCGTTTTTCACTGTCCCTCAGCATCTATGTGGATCCCAGACAACCCAGACAACCCAGACATCCTACAAATATCAAAACCCCTCATGTAAAATCTCACGAGCAATTGCGTATAACCTACACAGTCTCCTATAAATTCGTTATCTCTAGCTACCGATAACACCTAATACAATGCCTACACATTACTTCTTCTGCACATATTTGGTATAGTACTTGACATGTGACAAATTCAAGTTTTGCTTTTTGGAACTGTCTAAAATTTTTTTCAAACATTTTCAATCAGCAGTTGGTTTAAATAATGGATGCGAAGCTGCAGGTAGGAGGAACATCTGTGTTCTTGCCTCGTCACGCTAGATCACAAGTTCCCTGAGAGCAGCCAAATCAGACAGGCTAGCATGGTCACTCCAGCTCTGAGACTGAACAGTTTATGATGGCAAAGAGCGGAAATACTCAGCAATGAAGAAACCATTTTAAAAATTAATGAACACTGCGTGGGGTCATAGCTCAGTGGTTAAAGCACTTGCTTAGTAAGTGCAAAACTTTGGGTTCAATTCCCCAGTACCACATAAGCCAGGTATAGTGGCTCATGTCTGTAATGCCAGCACTTTGGAGGCTGAGGCAGGTGGATTGCCCTGTTTCTGAGGCCAGCCTGGGCTACATACTGAGTTCAGGTCCAGCCTGGGCTACAAAGCAAAACTATATCTCAAAATAATAATAATAATAATAATAATAATAATAATAAGTCTATCTTCAGCTCCTGCCCAAAACTCAAGAAGCATCACAGGGGCAGCATGTTGAGAGGACAAATGCAATAATGTCAGCTTTCTAGCCCAAGCGCATGCCATTGGTTCTTTTGGGGTGTGTTCAGGATTAACCCCAAGGTATACTCACCCCCAGGTGTGATCTCTCGTGCTTGGACCAAAGTCTGTGTAGAAACCCAGCTCCTCCCCCAGCCACATGGTTAAGTCATTGTTTCCCATAAAGGGCTTGGAAGCATCACTCTCCAAAATTGTTATAAAATCTGCACCTGTTTCAAAAAGAAAACACACACACACACACACACACACACACACACACACACACACACACACACAGTGAGAGATTGCAAAGATGCAAAAAAGCAATCAGCAAACCTTGACTCTTTGCCCTAACCTTTCTGTCTTATAAATCCAAAACCAAAGGAATTCTTTGTAAGTTGTCTTAGTTACTTTTTCGTTACTGGGACAGAATACCCAACATCTACAATTTGAAAGAGGAATGATTTATTTTAGCGTACAGTTTCAGAAGGTCACAGTCCCTATGGGGGTGGCTGGCGATGGCAGAAGCACAAGGCAGAGCCACAGCCAGAGGAAGGCAGTTCACGGCACAGTAGATGGAAAGCTGAATGAAAGAGGAAGGGCAGAGCTTCCCTGCCAGGTCCTGTCCCAGCAATCTGCCCTTGCGGGGTCAAGTCTCAGTGTCCCAACCAGGCCCCACCTCTTAACAGCAAATGACTCCACAAGCACCCATTGCATCCACATATATGAGACCTTGGGGGACATTCCAGATCCATTCCATAAGTCATGAAAGGAAGGGGTTCAAATTTGAGCTATGAAAAATTCCCCACATTTGAAACATACCTGAAACATAGAACACCTTGAGGAAATTGGGAAAATAACTTTGATTTTTTAATAATGTTTTTAAATTTAGGCAATAACTTTTCTAAATCTTCAAATATTCGTAACATCTTTCCTAAAATTTCAAATAATCTTAATGTCTTCCACAAATACTCAATTTTTATTTAAAGACAACAGAATAGTCCACAATATTGTTTTATTTCAGCACAAATAACACAGAAGTTTATCTTTGTTTATTTGTGTATTTTTTTATTTTTGAGACATAGTCTTTCTACCTATCCCAAGATAGCCTCAGATTCATGACATTTCTGCCTCAACCATCTCAAGTGCTAGGATTGCAGGTGTGAAAGCCCTGGGTTTCTTTCAATCCACTCAAAAACACAATATCAGGACTATAGTTCAGGGATGTTTTTATTGACCTTTTATTGTTATACTCATGAGACACTGAACAATTTCTCAGAGACTGGTTGGGGATGTAACTCAGATGTAGGGTACTTGCCTGGCACAAAAGAAGCTTTGAGTGCAGTTCCTAGAGCTACCACCAACATAAAAAAAAAAACAAAAACAAAAACAAAAACAAAGAAACCCTCCAAAATTATCTTCTCATCAGATTTGATCTGGGATAGTCAAGTACTCTAAGAGCCAGGCATAGTGACACATAGTGTAAATGTAGGTACTCGGGAGGCTGGGGCAGGAGTATCACAAATTGGAGACCGGCCTGGACAACTTAGCGAGACTCTGTCTTAAAATAAAAAATGAAAAAATGTTTGGGGTTGTAGGTCAATGAGAAGGTTCTGAGTTCAATACCTAGTACTACAAAATATATAAATACAAATAAAGAGTCAAGAACTTATCTCAGTGGTAGAGTGCTGGTCTAGCACATCTAAGACCCTGCACCACAAAATAAATTTAAAATAAAATATAGCAGAAAACAAAAGAAATTAAACAGTTGGGTATAATGCTGCAAGAAGCTGAAGCAGGAAAATCACAATTTCTAGACCAACTTGGGGAACATAGTAAGTCTCTGTCTCAAAAAAAAAAAAAAAGAGTTAAAATAAATCACAATTTTAAAAATCAAGAAATTTCTTAGGAAGCACATTTGTCATGAGAAATAATCTGAACAGTTCAGCCCTTGACTTACTATCCAGCTGTATACTCCATGTAGCTGATTTAAGAAACAACTTCCCACATATTTGAAAGGCTGCTTCGCACAAAGATGCCACAGGAATGAATAAAATGAGCCCTGAGGCTGGAAAGCAGCCTTCTTCGTGCCTGGATTCTTACTTCTGATCTGCTCTGCTCTTTAATGCAACAGTTTTCTGGCCTCCAACGGTGAGTCTCCACGTGACGGGTGCTACCAACAGGGCGTCCTTAACAACAGGGGCATGACAAGTGTCCCCTGCACACTCAGGGTAAGATGTTGTTCAGAACTAACTGAACAATTTAAACAGAGATGTGAGTACAGTAGTCAGTCCTGCAATGGCTCGGCAAAGCAAAGCCTTATTAAGAGATCAGCGTGTGACCCAGCCATCCTTCTCTGACTTTACAGGCTTGATGACACGAAAACCAATAACAGCCCTTTCTGAACAGCTGCAACTAATTCCAGCAAGACTCACCTGTCTGCTTGAGCAGTAGGGCAGATCTTTCCAGACTAGACCACCCGTCATTGTCGTATCCAAACCTTAAGGGCCAAATGGCAGCAGAGACTTCCTTGGTTGGTGCCTGAGGAATTGTTTAATGGCCAGTTAGTATAGCTGTGAACGATGGCAGTTTTGGTGACCCGGTTTCCCTACCTCTTCCTACCAAAATTTATATATTTCAGCAAAGGAACTTCCTTAGACATTTGCTCATGTTTGCTCTTGGGTACTCTTACAATCAATCTGTGAACATCTACCTTACGCTTAGGAGTTAGAAGAAATGTGTGGAAAGCATTTATGGTAAATATTGTTTGTAAGACCAAAAAATAAGAAATGAGCTCATTGTCCACCAATATGAAACAGAATAAACTAATGTTACATACATATAACAAAAAATTACACATCCCTGATAAACAAACTTCATCGGCAGAAAAAGAAACAAAGAATGATAACATTAATATTAAATAGTCTTAAAAAGTGAATCAAGGCTACATAAACTACATAGTCTTAAGATGACTTAAGACTACATATTTTCATGTGGATGAATCTGATGAAAATGATTGAAAGTGAAGAAGCAAGTTGAAAAATACATCACAGATGTCACTTAAAGTTTAAAATATAAAAACAATAATATTGTCTAGGGATCTGTCATCTGTAGTAGCACTATGAAGAGATGATTTTTAATAAAAACCTGCCATGCTCAAGATCATGCTTACTCTTACAAGGGAGAAGAATCCCATACGGAGGGAAAGCTTACAGTTCTCTGTCACAAAGAGATCAGTCCACTCTAACATCATTATGAATGGTTTTATACTCCTACCATACTAACAAGGCTAAGATTAAGGAGCATGGCCTTCTTTAAGAAAGCCTCTGTGGGGTCTTGTGAGCTTGTCAGGGAATGTGGTGCCCAATCCTAACCATCTGTCAATGACTGGTTCAGAAAAAAATCCATGACTGCACATGGAAAAGCACTCAAACTCGATCATACCGAAGGAAACGGCAGTACCTTCTTTATATAGAAGGAAACAGTGATATCTTTATACAGAGGTTGACCATGTCGGTGACCATATTCTACCAGCAGGGGGCCGAGTGTTTCTGCAGGATTATCCAGTTTAGTGAATGCCATAAGAGAACGCAACCATCGGCTGAGATTTCCAAAGGCTTGAGGATATTGATCGCGCTTTTGTCTTCGCCCGACTTCACATTTGTCATTAATTCTGGATTTCGTCTTTCCCAACTTGTTATTCCTTCATCCTTTTCATCTCAATAAACGCCACCTCCCTTCACCGAGGAACTCAGGCCAAAAACATACGCGTCACTCTCATTCCCTCCTCCTCATCCGAGGCCATCCAAGGCCACCCAGCCGGCCACCATGTCCTACCCTCTCCACTTTCAAATGTCCTGAGTCTTTCCCATCCTCTCCAATCCCGCTGCCAGCGAGCTGTCACCGCCAGCTATCCTGGAGGAGCCTCGGGGTGCAACTTCCAGCCTCTGCTCTCACCCGCGTCCTGTTGCAGCCAGACTGTGACAGGTCATTTTCGTGACTCACCCACTTCCGACGCTTCCCTGGGGCTCCCCCTGACAGGGAGATCAACTCAGAACCGCTCGCTAAGCTGCTGCTGCTACGTGGGGCCCTCTGGGGGTGGGTCCCTGCCAATCTCCCCGAGCCCATCTTCCTCCACGCTGTGTGGAGCCCTCTGGGGTGGGGCCCTGCCCAGCCTCTCCAACTCCATCTTCTGCCACACTGCAGCCACACTGCTCCTGGGGACACTCCTCTAACACACCAAGCTGGTTCTCCTTCAGGCCTTTATTCAAGTGTTCTCTGCCTGGCTCTCTGAAAACTAGGTCTTTCTTAATTTTCAAGTTCAAGTTCTTTCTTTTTGTTCCAGTACTAAGGCTCAAACTCAGGGGTGCCCTACCACTGAGCTACATCCCTAGTATCCCTAGGTCATTAATTATTTATTTAGATAGGGTTTCATTAAGTTGTCAATGCAGGATTTAAACTTGTGATCCTCCTGCCTCCACCTCCCAGAGTGCCACCAAGTTTCATCTTGATGTGAGCTCCTCAGAGCAGTCTAACTCTCCAGATGCCACTTCCTACTCCACAGACTATTTCTTTCAGAGCATCCCGATGTAAATATAAAACTATGCCCTTTTTTTGAGTCAAGGTCTCGCTCTGTAGCCCAGGCTGGTCCTGAACTCACTATGTAGCCCAGGTTAGCCTTGAAATTATAGCAATCCTCCTGCCTCAGCCTCCCAAGTGCAAGGATTATAGCATGTGCCCCCACTCCAGGCTTTATGTGGCACTGGGGAATTGAATTCAGGTCCAGGGCTTGCAAGGCAAGAGCTTTAACCGCTGTCCCATTCCTCCCGCCCCAAATATTGGCTTTCTTTACTTGTCCCTCTGAACACCCTTTCTTTACTAGAATATAAATTCTGGAAGGGCAGAGATCTTTTCTGCTTTGTTTATTTAACTTTGCATCCCTGGCACCAGGCATGTGAACAGACATTCATTAAACACGTGTGAAATGAATAAATAAATGAGAGAACAGGCATTAAATTAAATTCCAATACTCCTTTCAGAAAGAATTCCTGGCTGCCATGTCCTCCTTCGATTGACATCATGTTTTCACAACAGCTATTAACAATGAAAGAGGCTCAGTAGTGGTGATCAGCACCTCCGCCGCTTACTAAGTAGAGGCCACTGAGCAAGTTCACCACAAAGGAGAGAGACAGAGAGAGAAATATTTACCGTGTGGTGAGCGTGTGCCAAGTGCTCAGTGAGGGGCTAGAAAGGAAGGATTAGCATCCTCATTATAGCTTTTTATTTAATATGAAAAACCTTCCTGATAAGTTAGATTCCTGAAATTCAAACTCAACCATACAAATTCTACTTTAGCCACAGCTGCAACTCCAACTTCACAAGAAGACACAATACTTCTATCAGAGTACACAAAAAAATCAGGCTTTCAATGATTTATTCTCGATTCACTCACATCTCTAGAATAAAAGGGACATTAAAACCTTTACAATTATAAATACAAAGAGAAGGGAGAAACAGAAAAGAACACTTCCATGACCCACTGATATACAAGCTGCCTAGAAGCTGGAAAAAAAAAACCTAAGATATTTCTGAAATCAAAGAATCTTGCATTGCTCTCTCCAGAGATACCTGCTAGTTATAAGACAGCTCCTTATTTCAGGTGTAGGCATGTTAATAAGTGGCAAAACAACATCAAATAATAACATGAAATTGATGCCTCTAGTATATGGGTCTGTCCTATCCCATGAACTCAATTCCATGAAGTAACTTCATACTATCATCAGTATGTAGTCCAAAGGTGAAGGAGATGGGACCCAGGGTACTAAAACCATCAGATTTGGGTCTCATATGTAATCAGAATAGAGAAATGTAAAAGCAAATGTTTAAAAAATCACACGAAATTCATTAAAAATTTTTAAGTTACTTACCCCTTTGCCCAATTTTCTCTCATAGGTCTTATGCCGCAGTCCTAATCCCAACAACCCCACGCCAACAAGCAGCCATAAAACTAAACAGAAAGATAAAAGCAATTGTTTTAAACAGCTGTTTCATTAACAAATCACTCAAAATTATTGAATTTACTGGCCAAAGAGTGTGCATGAATATCTAAGTCTTGGATTAACTTTCATGTACGACATGCCTACATAACCCATACTTTCAACTCAAGTTTCAAAGAATATTTTCTAAAAATGCACATGCCTATAACTCTAGCAATCTGGGAGTTTGAGGCTGAGGCAAGAACATTGCAAGCTTGAGCTCAGCCTAGGCAATTTAGCTAGTAAACGGGGCTCTTTCTCAAAATGAAAAACAAAGAAGGCTGGAGATGTAACTCAGTGTGAAGGCTCTGGGTTCAGTCCTCAGTATCACAGCAGGATAGGAGGGGGGAAGGATCATAACTAAAAATGAATTATAAAAAAGTACAAGAAAGTAAGTTTCCATGAGCAGGAACTGGTGAGGAAAAAAATCCTGCAGAATCATGCCACAAAGACTTCAGATATTGTAACTTCTAGAATCAGAATATAAAATAATTTGCTTGATACATTTAGAAATATAAAAGAAGGTATTCAAAAGTACGACTAAGGAAACTGAGACTAAATTAATAAAGAAAACTCATAAAGAAATCAGGTAGATTTTTACAATAAAAAGCATAATTAAAATAAATGAAATTAGAAATCCAATAAATGAGGTAAACAGAAGACTACACAAAAGCTGAATAGAGAATTAATGCAATAGACAGCATTAAAATTAGTAGGAAAATGCAAGTCATTATGACACAAAGAGAATACAATAAGAAGGCCCAATCCATACCCAACTGATGTCAAAAAGGAACAAGAAAAGGAAACAGACAGTACTTGAGGGAATAACGCTAAGAATTTTCAGAAATTGACAAAATATCTGCCTCTTTAGATTCATAAATTCCAAACACTCCCAAGCAAGATGGGGAGGGATCTAAATTCAGATATATGAATTGAAGACTGAAGAATACCGAAACAAAGAGAAAAATGTCAAAAGCTTCCAGAGAAAAAAGGTAGATTATCTTCAAAGACGCATCAGTTACACTACCAGCTGACCTAGTAGTAGAAAAACCAGAAGCCAGAGACAGGAAAATAACACCAATGTGCTACAAGAAGTATCCTACCACTAATATTAGTGGGTACTAATATTAATATATTATTTAAATATTAATCATAATTTCCACACTGGACATAGGAGTGAGAAAGAGAGAGAAAGAGGGAAGGAAAGAAATAAAGGAAGGAAGGAAGGAAAAGAAAGAAAGCAGGCCAGGGGTGTAGCTCAGTGATTAAAGCCCTTGCTTAGGTAAGTTTGAAGCCCCATTCCCCCAGTACCACACAGTAGCTGGCATGGTGGCATGTGCCTATAATGCCAGCACTCAAGAGGCTGAGGCAGGAAGATTGACCTGAGGTCTAGGACAGCCTGGGCTACATAGTGAGGTGAGGATCCGCCTAGACTACAGAAAAGACCATGTCTCAAAAAAGGAAAAAATAGATAAGAAAGAAGAGAGAGAAGGAAAAAAGAGAAAAAAGAGCCCATTCAATGCAAAAAATGAAAATGTGTAGATGATAGAAATAAATGGCTATACATTAGAAATCACTAGAAAAAATAGTTTAAACTCTTAAAAGACAATGCTTGACATTGTAGACAATTCAAATAATGACAACAGTTAAAAGATGGGCTGTCGCCAGGGCTGTGGAGGAGGGAGGGGTGAACGGGTGGAATTCAGGGGACGTTCGTTAGCAAAGGTGTTGCGGGTGCTTCGCAGTGGGGAGAACACCACTGAGCTCGGGCCGCAGCTGGTGGGCAACGATGACGTGCTGGTGGAGGCTCTAGTGCTACTCTAGTGATTTTAGTAGTGCGAGTGGCTTCTATATGCAGAATTAGACGATGTCAGGGAAATCGGTACCTTCCGACCAAGTTTAAAGGATTATGATTCTTAACAGCAATGAATCATCAGGATTAAGAGCAAAAAAAGACAAACCACCAGATCCTGGTTTCCAGGACGTACCCCCAAAACATAACATAAGGAAACACAAACTCATCTCCCCTAAATTTAAATATGGACTTGTCAAATTACTTTCTGTTCTTTTTTTGTTTTTGTGATTGTTGTTTTTGAGGTAGGGTCTCGCTCTGTAGTCCAAGCTGGTCCTGAACTCACTGGGTAGCCCAGGCTGGCCTTGGACTCACAGCAATATCCTGCCTCAGCCTCTTGAGTACTGGTAATACAGGTGTGCACCGCCACGCCCCGATTATGTGGTGCTGGGGAATTGAACCCAGGTCCTTGCACTTTAACTGCTGAGCTATATCTCCAGCCCCGGTCTTGTCAAATTATGATGAAACATGTATGATGGCTTTCAAATGATGGTCTTTGAGCTTTGTGCTATATATATATATATATATATATATATATATATATATATATATATTGAGACAGGGTCTCATTCTGTGGTCTAGGCTGGTTCTGAACTCACTATGTCGCCCAGACTGGCCTCGAGCTCACAACAAACCTTCTGTCTCAGCCTTCTGAGTGCAAGGATTGCAGGAGTGTCCCACCATGCCTGGGTTTAGAAATATTTTAAAATCTACATAACTTTCCTTTCCTATCTCCTTATACTACAACATTTTGTCTCGTTAACAAAGTGTCAACTCCTTGAGGATAGAAACCATTTATGATGGGTTTTTGTATCTTACATAACAATTAACTAATCCATACATTGTGTGCATTCAATAAATATTTTTATTTGAATCTAGTTCATTATAAATTACCGGATAGTAAATTGCTTCGATGTTTAAGTATCAAGTTATTCAACATATCAAGAGTTAACGTATCTCATTTTCCAAAAATAAAAGACAAGAAATGAATAGTCTCAATTACCAGGACATAGCATTTTTGAAAATTCTACCCATTAAATCATCTGCACTAAAAGTAAAATAAAAGTAATACAGATTATTTATGGTTGAAATGATATAACCAGGGATTTGCTTTAAAATACTTAAACCAAAAGAAGCAGGAAGACAGCTGTTAATAACATTGGCAAAGTCTTGGTGATCACTGAAGCTGGGTGAAGAGTACGTAAGCCATCTTTCATTTCATGAGTAATATATGTGCATAATATATGTCTTCTTAAAAAGTAAAAGTATACTTACGAAGTTTCAGATATTTCTCACTTTTTCTGAAAAGTATCTTAGGACTATTTTTTGTTTGAAGAAGAAAGTCAAGGTTTTTCTTAGAACCAAATAAGATATTCAGTCCAATAATTAACATTGTGGTCCCTGTTAAAAGATTGAAAAAATATGTGTGTTACATATATACACATATATGAAATATTTATATTGTAATCTCCAAGTTTTTCCAATGGTAAATTCCAAAAACCAAGATTTCTTACAAATGAACATTCCCTGGAAATTCAGTTACTGATCTGACTCATCCCAGTCCCGAAGCAATCACTCTCACAGTGCGGTCGGTAACAGGGATGGTTGTTAAGAAATCAGGTCGGGTTCTAGGAATCATGCCCCAAACGAGAGGCCCCAGCCTTTTCCTGATGAAACATGTCCTTGCACACCCTGTTCCCAGTTGCTAGATTGTTCATGGTGTCTGTCACGGCCTGATTGATTGGGTGGAGAACAACAGAGCACAAGGGAAGGGACCTCTGAGCTACCGTAGAAGTGATAGGAGCCCAGTCTTCTATGCTGACAAGCCTTCACATAGAGGAGATGCACACTGAGGTGTGTGCAGGTCCTTACTAGGGCAGCGCTTGGAGAAGAAATTCTGCCCCATGGGTGTGCACAGAATCCTTGCAGAGGGTGCAAGCCAGAACTCAGCACGCTAACAAGCTGGCCAATGAAGTTTGGCTAAATAGAGATGTACTACAAAGTAGCTTACCTATAAAGTTTTCACACTTCTAAAATCTGACATAATAAAAGTGTAGTTAGAGATACAGAACAATGTGTAAACTAAGAAGTAACAAGCTAAACTTAGATGGCTACCAGAAAAAAAAAGTTTTGTCCAATTTTTCCAGGAATAACAAGTGAAACCTAGAAAAAAAATTTATAACTGATTTCTGATATAACACAAATTCTTTTCACTCTGGTTTTATTGAAAGCTACTCTGAACATAAGCAACATTTCTTGTTTTTTATGGCTTCTTAAATATGCCACTTACACATCATAATTTCATTATTGCCAGGAGATAGTTTTAAAATGTTAAACCAAGCAAAGTTTATGAATTTTTATGTTTCATTTATGAGATCTTAACTACAGAAATGGTAAATGTATTTATTCCATGATGTATGTGGGAGTGTATCAGTTAAATAAAATCACTGATAACATTCAGGACAGCCCAAAAATAACCACAATCTTTGGGCATATTTATGATCCTACACTGAAATGACCGCAGGATCATCACAATTGTATTTTTTCCTAACCTATAAGTGTTACGCATTTTATTTTATTATGTTTTTCACATCACTAAAAAATTGTATAAAGCTGCAATAATGCGTTTTTAATCCCATATGTAATGAGAACGAACTCGGAAAGCTTATTAATCATAACATTCCAAACAAATTCACGCACAAGATGGCTCTCACTCTCCCTTTGTCTTCACATGGCAGACCCCCAGCAAGTGGGACAAAAATAGAAGCAGGACACTGGGCAGGAAGACAGAGCAGGACAGAGTTCACGCACCTGCAAGAAACCAGAGAGACGCAAAGCTCACAAAGCCAAGCGACAGCAGAGGGAACGCAAAGAGCTAGCGCACTAATGATCAGTACGTGGGATCTTGAGCCCTGACCGCAAATACAAACACTCAGGTGTTTTAAATCATTAAGCACTACATCTTCCAAAGCCGCCCGTCCTGCCAGATGTCCACAGGGTAGGGAAGACCTGGGGAGTAGCCAGACATATGTGAGGGGAACGCATGAGAGAAACCTGAGACAGGACAGGAGCAGAAGCCACACCCCCGCCACGAGTGGCACTTGCCCCTGGAATGTTCACAAGGTTTGCCTTGTTAGCGAGGGTGTTGCTCCACTCAAATCAAGCTCCAGGTGGGCAGGTGGTGCTTTTCCCCTCTGGCACCGGTCAGCCCTGTCTGGGACATAGTGCCGTTGTGTGAAAATTGCTTAACGAATGAATGGATGTACAAGAGCGTGAACCAAGAGGAACTAGATGTCCATCCTCTCCTTTGCTCAGGTTTTATTGTGAAAGGATCTGGCCTGTCTTAACTTCGGTGATTGCAATATGTGACTTACGTATACCTGGTACACATCGTAATTTCATTATTGCCAAGAGATAGTTTTAAAATGTCAAACAAGCTAAGTTTATGAATTTTTCATTTTCATATATGAGATCTTGATGACAGAAATGGAGAATGTATTGATTCCACGGTGTGGGAGTTTATCATTTACACTAAGATACATATATACATAATACATTTTATTGATAAATGTATGGTAAATAAAATCATTGACAAAATTCAGGACAACCCAAAAATAACCACAATCTTCGGGCGTATTTATTATCCTACTACTGAAGTGGACACAGGATCATCATAATTGTATTTTTTCTAACCTATAAGTGTTGCGCATTTTACTTCATTATGGATTAAATTTTTTCACAACTAACTTCTTTTTAAAAACTTGGAATAACAAATATTATTGAAAGGCAGTGATGAAATTTGTTTTCAATTTATAATGTAGACATCATCCCAAGACTATTTTTTAACCAACAAAGATTATGTTACTAAGAAAGCAAGATCATCCTGTTTATTTATACCCATCGTGGAAAGTGCTAAATCCCAACCAGTGCTCAAAGATATTTTTAAGCAGTTTCCTTTAACCCAGACCCACCTAAATGAGTAACATGTAGTCAACAATCTGTACCCAAATGAGTAGAAATGTACTCACCCAAAAGCACATCCGATCTTTCTCTAGCATAGACACCTCCTGGAACAAATTTAAAAGCTGTGCACCATGCGCAGAAAAACACATCTAAAATATAAACTAACATGGCAACCGTCATGGTTGCCCCAGGGTTTGTTTCTGAACTAACAAGTTGTCCAACCACTTGAGGCCACATGGACCCAGTGAAGACGGCCAGCACACACCCAGAAACAGCAGCTGCCCATGTGCGTAGGTAAAGGAGACCTGCAGCCGAAGCTGCTCCTGAAAGAAAAGGAAAAATAATTGAGTCAGATAGGAAAACAGTGGGACTTAAAGGATAACCGATTTGTAGCCATTCAGAGCCAGAAAAGAACTTTGTGATATATTGGCTCAATCTCCAGACAAATAGAAAAACCAACACCTAGCACATGAACGTGACTTGCTGAAGGCCACACAGCCACGTGTGCAGGTAGAATGCATGTGCAGGAAGTCCTATTTCTTTGGGAAGACAGGGGAGGGAGGGAGACACTTCAGACAATGGGTGTTACCATTCTAACAGAAATAAATAACTCTTGTGTAACTGGGGCCCAGCCTTCAAGTGTCTACAGAAGCTATTTCGCTGCTCAGGGCAAGAAATCAAGGAAAGGAGGAATGGGGAGTGGAATGCTGCTCCAGCCAGCTTCTGAATGTCACATGGCTCGCGCTCATTTGTAAGTTCCACTTGCAACGTCACAGGGAAATGCCACGTGACTCTCTTCCTTCTCCTTCAAAAAGAACCTCACTATAATGAGCACATGAGCCAGAATCCAAGGCTCTCTACAACCCACGGAGTGTTATCCCATAGTGAGACCTTTGACTACTCAGATCATAAAATAGTGACTTTTATTTTCATCCTTGATGTAAAACAATGGCAACTCTTATTTGTTGCATACATTTTTAAAATACAAAACGGTAAAGAAGTTGTAAAGGATTGCCTAGGGCTGAGATGACCAGAGCCAACGGTCACATATCACCAGGAAGGAGTATGTTCTGAGAAATGGGTCACTAAGCCATTCCATCATTGCACAAACATTGGGATGTACTGACACCAACCTAGATGCTACAGCTTGCTGCACAATTAGACCACACTGTGTACACTGCTGTGCCCAGGCTACAAATCTCTGTGGCATGTTACTAACAATACCAGAGGTAACGGCAACACAGTGATCATTTGTGTACCTAAACAGAGGTAAGGTGCAGTATGGCAAATATTAGGCGTTAGGGTTTTTTCAGGTCCACTTTCTTTGTTGTTGTTGTTGTTGTTGTTGTTGTTGTTTCTATGTTTTGTTTTTGAGACAGGGTCTCACTCTGTAGCCTTGGCTGGTTTTGAGCTCTCTATGGAGCCCAGGCTGGCCTTGGACTCACGGCAATCCTTCTCCTGCCTCAGCCTCTCGAGTGATGGAATTACAGGAGTGTGCCGGAGTTACAGGCGTGTGCCACCAAACCTAGCTTATGTGGTGCTGGGAAATCGAACTCAGGTTCTTAGCACTTGACTTAGTGCTTGCTAGGCAAACGTTTAAACCACAGAGCCATTGCTCCAGCCCCTCAGGTCCACTTTTATTGTGGTTTGGATCTGGAATGTCCCCCAAAAGTCTCATGTATTTGAATGTTATAGATTGTCTGTGGAACCCTGTGCTGTTGGGCGATTGGGGCCTAGTTGGGAGGGGTGGATTACAGGCATGTAAGTTGTACTATAGGCGTGTAGTGGGGGTTTACCACACCTTCCACACCTGGATCCAGGAGAGGTTGATCACTGGGTGGAGACCTGGAAGGATATATAAGCCGATTGCTGCCTTCTTTAAGAACTACACTCAAATTGCCCTAACTTGACTTCCTGTTTGTGATGTCGTGAGAAGCTGCCTCCACCTCCGCCTCTGCCATGTACTTTGAATCCTGCCAGCCGCCCCTGAATGGACTGTGACCATCTGAAACTGTGAGCTAAAACAAACCTTTTCTCCCCTAAATTTGTGGGTGTTGGGTATTGAGTCACAGCAAAGAAAAAGTGACTAAGCCAACTTTCATTTTATGAGAACTCCACTGTGTGTACCACCAGTCACTGGCCAAAACATTACATGATGTGTGACTGTACTTTTGTACTAAGAATCTATGCCTTTTCCTTAGTATACACAGGAGTATTTTTACACAAATGAAACTGTTAAAACATTACAGGTTATATGTTGCTCTTTATGTGACTTTACATCAAAAATATTTGCTCATGGTATTCGTTTTATTTTCTAAACATCTTTATGCATATAATATGCCCCTGGATACACAAACCAGGGCATGCTTAATCATTTGCCTATCAGTTAGCTATGAGGTTTCCCGGGTCAAACTTCTAAGACAAAAATGTGGTGCACGTTCCTTTATTTCTGCTTTATTAATATGTTTAGATGGATGCTCATTCTTTCTTTGTCAACAAAACTTTTGTCACATCTCTGATTGTTTCCTTCAAACAGATTTTCAGCACTGTAACTTCTATCAAGGAGTACAAGCATTTTTAAGCCATTTTTTGTGGCCATTTGCTGTTCTGGAAGATTATACCAGTCTTTACTGCCTCCAGAAAGCTTGTCAAAGTCTCATCCATACCTTCAAAACCCCACCCAAGTGATGTCTTTCTAAGATTATTTACCAAATTGTTGATGCAAATGATATGGCATTTCAAATTGCTTGTCTAATACTAGTGAGATTGAATGTTCTCTGTTTACTGTCCTACAGAGGTTATTTTTAAATGAACAAGTACTCTTACTTTAGCTAGCTAATCTTAAACTGTTAAAATGACTCTGCCATCTTTGTCTTACTACAACTTATTATCTACAGGGGAAATTATCATGGCATATCTTTGAGTGTTGTTGGTTTTATTTTTAATTTAGCTTCTATGTTAATGTGGATTCAATATTTTGAAACTAAAATGTTATTTTAGGTGAGCTCTGAGCTTCAAAGCCAATAAAAATGACACAAAGGGGATCTTCTAACCTCTATCATTCAGTAGGTTTCCTTATGGAAGGCAATCGACATCAACGTTTGTGTCTACATCTCCCTGGAGATGTTTTGTTCATACAAAGAAAAATATATTTACATGCATTTTCTCCCTTTTTATGTATCAGTGGTAACATATACTACACACAGTCACTTTGCCTTTTTTACTTAACTACATACCTTAATTATCTCTTGTTATGTGTTTGAGACTCCTGCTTTCCAAATCTCTCCCAAATCTTTACATCTAAGATCTCAAGTACAGTTAATGCCAAGTGATATTGGAAAGTAACATGAGGGAAAATTGACTTGTTAATTAATGTGAGGAAACATAGACTTGTTAATTTTCAATAGATCAAATTTCTATACAATAAAATTATATTTGCATGATACACAGGAGCCCTATTAGTACATTTATAGTATCAATGCCTTTTCTATTAGCGTCTGTTTGCAATACATAATAATTATGTTCCCGTTGAAGAATCGGTACAGGTGTATAGCATATCTTGATCATCTTCAATTTCTTTAACCCCCATCCTCTTTACTCCCTCCTTCCCTAAACCCCTACCTCATCTCCAAAAAGTCTGCCTCCCTGTTTCTATGTCTATTTTATTTTATTCTTTATATGTATTTTGAATCTCTCACATAAAAGAAACCATGTGATATTTAACTTTCTGTTTGAGTTATTGAATTTGATATTATAAATGCATCCATTTTCCTTCAGATGTAGCGATTTTATTGTTCTTTATGGCTAAACAACATTCCCCTATGCATACACATCACAGTTTGTTACTCTTGTATCTGTTGATGGGCCTGTAGGCTGTTTCCATAACTTAACTACTGTAAATTGCGTTGCTACAAAATGGGTATGCATGTACCACGATGGTACAATTCCTTTATCTCTTTGGAGAATATACCCAGGAGAAGTGTAGGTGGGTCAAATGAAATTTCTGTTTTTTTTTTTTCTTTTTGAATCTCCATACTAATTTTCACAATGATTATACTAGCTTACATTCTGTCTTAGTCACTTTTTTGTCACTGTGACTAAAGACTCAACACCCACACTTTAGGGAAGAAAAATTTATTTTATCTCACAGTTTCAGAAGGTCACAGTCCACTCTTGGTAGCCAACAACAGTGAAAGGAAGCACATGGCAGAGGCAGAGGTGGAAGCAGCTCCTCAGAGCATTGTAAACAGGAAGCCAAGTCCAGAAGGAAGGAAGAACGTAGCATACACCATTCCAGGTCCTGTCCCATGGATCTGCCCCTTCAGGGTCCAGCCTCAGTGTTCTGCCTCTTCCAGATTTAAGCTCCTAACCCCACACACCTGTAATTCACAATCTACTACACACTGATCTTCTACCACACACCTCCAACCCACCACGTGTCCATAATCCACCTCTCCAGACCAGGCCCCCATCTCCTAGCACCACATGGTTCCATAGATAATCCATACCATCCAAGCACATGAGAGTTTTAGGGAACATTCCAAATCCAAACCATAATACATTCCCACCAACAACCTAGAGAAGTTCCTTTCCCCCCACATCCTTACCAGCATTTGCTAGTTTTTGTTTATGTGTGTGCATTCTTGATAATAGCCACTCTGACTGAATAAAATTTTACTAATTTAATTGCTATCAAAATGTAAAGCTTCTGTATCTTTGCTTTCATGAAACTCTTTGGTCACTGCCATAATTAATTTTATACTGAGTCCTTAGTTGCATTCATAAATTAAATGTACAATAGGAAAATATTTTTTTGCTATACTCACCTTATGTGGTTTTCAGCAAAGACTCACAGTGACAATGGACACTATCTAAGGTAATGAGTCATGAGCACTGACTTACTCAGATGAGCAGAATGGAAAGAGAAATTAAATTTTTGAGTCATGATCCTGATTTCTCTACCTCAAATACCAATTAGAAGCCTCAAATCCACTTGCCTTTAGAGTCTTTAAAATAACAATTTAATATTGTAGTCAGGCTGGGCACATAGCTCAGTGGTTACAGCACTTACCTCGCATGCACAAGACCCTGAGCTCAATTCCCCAGCATCGTATAAAATTAAGGTGGACACAGTGGTGCATGCCTATAATCCCAGCACTCTAGAGGCTGAGGCAGAAAAGTTTCTGTGAGTTCGAGGCCAGCTTGGTCCACATAGTGAGTCCAGGATAAGCCTGAACTACACAATGAGACACTGTCTCTAAAACAACAAAATTTTGCAGAGACAGCAAAACTATGTTAGATTTGTCTTTCAATGATATGACTGTATTTATATGGGGAAATAAGCACAAAGCCACAGGTTTGGGGCTGGAGGAATAGCTCAGAGGTTAAAGTGCTTGCCTAGCAAGTGCAGAGTACCTGAGTTCGATTCCCCATACACCCTATAATCCAGGCATGGTGGTGCAAGCCTATAATCCCAGCACTTGAGAAGCCGAGGAAGGGGGATTGCCGTAAACTCAGGGCTGACCTAGGCTACATAGTGAGCTCAAGACCAGCCTGGACCGGAGACAGAAATCTTGTCTCAAAAAGAAATCCATAGTTTGTAAGTTTTCAGTTTTCTAATATTCTATATTTCTGTGTTCTTTAGTTTCCCCATCATTATAATGAAACTGCTGGCTGAGTGTGTTGGCACAGGCCTATAATCTCAACTCTCTGGGAGGATGGCAAGTTTCAGCACAGCCTGGGCAATTTAGTGACTCAGTGAGAGTCTTTCTCAAAAAAAAAAAAAAAAGGTCTTTGGATGTAGCTCAGTGTGAGGTTCCGGGGCCCAATCCTCAGATCCACAAAGAGTAACAATCTGCCCAATAAGCACTTCACTTACATTCTATAAGAAAAGTCACATTATTATAAGCGCTCAGGAAAATTTAGGTGCATTTCATTTTTCTTTTCCAAATTGAATTCTGACTAATAAAGCAACTATTCTCCTTGTAAACTGAGCATTAACAAAATTATATCGGGAATTTTTCTCAGGAATCTCATGAGGCAGCTCTCTGACAAGAAGAAAGGTTTATCCTATATGTACACCAGGCTCCTGATGGAATGCCTCCTAGAAAATATCAGTGCTGCAACACTGGCCCGTACAGCTCTGGGAGGAGCAGGACCCATCCCAGCCTCCTTAGTTCAGTAGCCTACTCGGACTGTACATGCATTTCCACGCAAGGCTAACAGTAAAGTGTGAAGAAACTCACCCCACGCTTGACCCCATCCCCTCTGTTACTAATACACAACGTCACAGCATCTAGGCCACTGTTTTAAACTGGCTGCTTACTTAATATTTATAATGACATCATTTTTCACAGGAACCAAATAGTCTATACTCTGTAAAAAGAGCAGAGATTTTTCACTTACTGTCAGCAATGACTACTACATATTTCTGCCTTTTAAGGAGAAAAAGGAGGAGTGACACAATTCAATTATAGGAAAATAATATAATTCTTCCGCATGCTCACAAAGACTAAAGAGAGAGGGAGAAAGGGAAATTGGAAATACAACAACTTTTACCGACATTTCTGCTGTCCTAAATTGGGGGGGGGGGGGCAACTGGAGAAAAATGGTCCAGGTGTTTGAAAGTCACACATGGCCCTCAAAGATGGGTGAGAAAAAGAAAAGATGGGGAGCAAAAAGACAACATGTAAAGGAAAAGGGAAATGGAGCTTCATCATGGAATCCCCAAAAAAGGACATTTCTGAAGAAAAGAAAAGCAATGAGATTTGAAGAGGAAAAGAAGGCCGGCAGCTAGCATGACATGTCACCTTGCAGCTCCTCAGTAGGACGAGCTGTTCACACTTGTGCCTTGTAGAACAATTTTGTGAGAAGGGCATGGTACCCGGCGGTGTAGTCAGAGAGAAGGGATGTCCACAGAAGGTAAAGGACAATGAAGGAGGAGGAAGAGGTGGAACTCTGAAGCTAGAGCCCCCCAGGGTCCTGGTGACATCTGGGTTATAGTTACCACAGCTAGTTGTAACAGTTCACTTAGCCACAGTGTTATCTATATGGCTGCATATTCCTACAAGTAAACTTGGTAACCTAGCTCCGTGGTGGCCACTCTGCAGGGAAATCTCTCATACCTGCAGCCCACCAGATTAAACGAGCATCACGGAACCACGAACAAGCTGGAAGCATCAATCCACTTGCCAAGCTCAGCAAAACTGCACCTCTGTAAGATAAAACAAAATGCTGTGGACATTTACTAATATTTCATTGTTTCCTCTATAACATAGACCTCCTACCTTTAGGTACATCTGAGAGATACTATGACTATGAAACAGCCAAAGAGATCATGAGGGCCCTTTGGAAGCCAATCTTACACGAACTTGGAGCAACAAAGTATTAAAAACTGACTTCAGATAAATGGCATCTACAATCTTTCACTGTCGAGATAAACACATCCATTGAGTTTTCTCAGACACTTACATTGTAGTCCACACTGATCATGAGACATTTTAAATGACTGCCAAAGATCCAAAGTTGATGGTAATAGTTTCTGGGTCGTTGGCCTTTTTTCCTTCTTTTCTCTACTCCAGTACAGTTTTTACCTAGTCTTTGCCTTTCTGAAAACAGTATGAGTTTGACAAACAAAATCAGCAGCTGTGTGAATGTGGTATGTTTTAAATAGCGACAAATTATATTATTTCTTTTGCTATTTTGGTTAAAACTTGGGAGGAAGAACAAAAATAATTTAACTAAACTTTATGAGGAAATCTAGCTACTGCAAGAGCTAAAATAGTTCGAATAAGTTAAGCTGAAAGAAGGTAGCATTTATTCCATGTAGGCACTGGTTTAAGGGTTTTTTTTTTACTTGTATTATTCAATTTATCCTCATGATTCTGTAAGGTAAATGTGATTGCTGTGTCCACTTAGTAGAAGAAGTACTGGAAGAAAGAGGAATCTCTGAGCACATATAGTTGTCCATCTACCAAATGCCCAGAACCAGGATGAGAGGATCTGGAGGAAGTAGCCACTGGGTACTATTTCTTCGCTGCCTCTGGTAAGGCTCTTCGGGGTAGGGATTCCTTGAGGTCCCTATCCACTCAGGAGCTCCAGGAATCTCTTATGTGCAATCTTCATGTTATGATTTAGATTTTAAAAAAAACCCAAAGTCTTATGCATTTGTAAGGTGATTGGATCATGAGGACACTATACTCATCAGCAGATTCATCCACTGAAGATTTCTCCCGCTATCAAGAGGCGAGGCCTGCTTAGAGGGAGTGGCCATTGGGATGTCACCCGGAGGAATATATCTCCTTCCCTGGCTGCTTCCTTCTCTCTTAGCTGCCTGGATGAGGTGCTGTGAACAGTTTCCTCCACTGATGCTGTCCACCACCCTCTTCCTCATTGCTGTTTCTGCCCTGAAGCTGGCCAACCATGCATGAACTGAGTCCTCTGAAACTGTGAGCTAAAATAAACCTCTCCTCCTGCAAGTTGCAGGTGTCAGGTATCTTGTTCCAGAGATGTGGAAAGTACCTATGATCTCAATTCTTCCTTTTCTACTTCTCCACAATTCTTCAGAACAGGGGAAATTACCCTCTGGCTCCTCCAGGGTTCACAGTAACTTCAGGCAACATTTCTGATATCTAGGAAAAATGCAAATAAAATATCTGGCCAGCGCAGATCTGGCTGTCCAGTCAAGAAGTCCTTTTGCTTTTCTCTAGCTCTAACTGCCAATTGCTTGACTGCTTCCAAACCTACTCACCCAAATGGATTAGGGTCTGGCCCAGGTTGGGGATGACCACTCACTGCCCATCTGGAAACAAGAGAGACCTCTCCAAAGATCCAGTGGGTGAGGAACACAAGGGCACCCCAGGCAGCCCCTGACAACAGCCAGTGACGCCTAGAGGCCACGCCCTTGGCCACCTCACCAGTCTTCTTCCCCTTGGGTTCACTGCAGTCACCATCTAGAATTTTTAAAACACAGAAAATTGCCAGTTACATGGGAATTCACCAGGCGTTGACAGACTTTTGGCAAGTAGAAAATGGCATCTGTCTTCAAGGGTGTCCCCTAGAGTAACAAAGATGAGATACCTATCTATGATACAAAGTAGAGTGTCTTGACAGCTATTCAGTGGAGGAGTGATTTCTGGCAGCTCAGATAAGGGATACCTTAAGAGACAATAGATATTATGGAGTTTGACAGGAAAAATGCAGAAAGCCACTGACTTCCTGTGAAGGTAACAGAATTAGCAAAACAATACACAGTGAAAATGGCAAAGACAGGAAACTAACATCCAATTTGAGTGGAACATTTCCAGGACACCATCTGCTTTGTTCCAAAAGAGCAATATACTCTCATAACTGCATTGACTGAGCAGTTACAGTGCACCAACCCCTTTTCAGAGCTCTTTATGTTAATTCATTTGATCCTCATGAGGACTTTATGAGTAGACTCCATTACCGATCCCACTTAACGAACGGGAAAACAAGCCCACAGAGATCAATCAAGTAGCCGGTCCAAGGTTGCATTGCTAGTAAAGAGAAAGGAGAGACTCGGATTGAAACACACTGCCTAGCTATATCTCATTGGT
The DNA here is from genome assembly GCA_004027205.1 of Ctenodactylus gundi. Lineage (NCBI taxonomy): Eukaryota > Metazoa > Chordata > Mammalia > Rodentia > Ctenodactylidae > Ctenodactylus > Ctenodactylus gundi. The sequence continues at coordinate 29,608 of PVKB01005131.1, read as the reverse complement.
ATAACTCATGACACTGCTTAAACAGGAAGTTCCATTCATCATGGCAGGGGCTGAAGGAAATGCCAGCAGGAGATTGCTCTGTACAGATGCACAGGAGCTTGCTGGGCAGGTGCTTTGTGGTAGTGTGAAGTGCTCTGCAGGGCAGAGGAAGAGGAAGGCTTAGGTTCTCCTTGTGGGTGGCTTCACGTGGAAAACTTGTCTGCCAAGAATGGAATCAGAAGGATGGGATGGAGTAGGACAGGGTGGTCGAGAGAGAAGAAGGCTAAGGACCCCGGGGGCCAACCTCAGTCCTTGGAGAAAAATATGTACCTAAACTATGTTTGCTGAGTAAAAAGCAGTGAACTGCGACAAGTGACTGTAGCTCTAGGACCAAATGAATCTTCAACTAAAATAATACAAAAACAGCTGATGCGTTTAAATGTCCTGGGGAAGCTAGGAAAGGGCCTGCGTTCTGGAGACAATGTAGAAACAGATGACGAGACTGACAGCCAGGTCTGGGTCACATAAATTTAAACTAAGCAAGAAAGAAGGAAGCTGAAGTCAGAAAATACAAACAACACCCTGAAGTCCTGGCCAAACGTGAGGAAACCTGCCAAGTCTGCATACCTACATAAGAGTGTTTTATATGTGTTAATAACATCCATTTAGGAACTAGACCAAGCTGTAAAAGTCCCAACACTGAAGTCACATGACTCACCTAGTAGCTTAATTTCTTCTTATTCTTTTTAACTGTTTAATGCCAAAATTAGAACCAGAGGGAACTGTGCACTCATTTTCTGTTTATGTGGAGGCAACACCCTCCTCACTTTCAGTCATCAATGTGATTTCTCCTTGTATTTAGGAAAATATATATATATATATAACTCACTGAGAGTTACACAAAAGCCAGAAGCAAGTTAATTGGAATCCAGTAACACTTTCTCCTTTCTTTTCTAAAAGGGTCTCAAGTTGGAGCGAGGAGCAAAGACCCAAGCTGGGCATGCGTGTCAGAGAAAGCCAGCTCGCACGAGAGACAAGTGATTTGCATCGTGGTATGGATATGCAAGGTTTCCGTTATCAAGCTAGAGATATGGAGCTCTAGATCTCTAGAAAAACCTCATCTGCACCTACAGATCATGGTAACTTCCCAGTCATAGAGACATACTAGGGTCAGCGTGAAGGTGGAGGATGGAGAACCTCACGCTGGGGACCCCAGCCCAGATGGCCGGGAAGGAACATAGAGCTGAATGCGAACTGCACATACGAGGCCTTTTTACAGCCTCCCACTGACACGGTGGCGCACACCACTGATGGATTTCTCTTTTCTCCTCTTTTTGCAAAAAAAAAAAAAAAAAAAAAAAGCGGGGGGTGGGGGGATTGTTTGCAAAGGTAATAGCCCCCTGGATATGACAGTTACTATTTCAGAAGGAGAGAAAGCTAAAGGGAAAATACAGTACAAGCAAACCTGTTTTAAGAAATGTTCTGTTCCAGTTGTGCTCCATTCCTACAGGAAAGGTAAATTCTCCAAGAAAGAAGTCTCAAGTAAGCCGCACGCTCACTGACCTGTGCCGATGCGGTCAAGTGTGGCCACGGCGCCTAGTGTCAGCATCACTCTGTTGGCTATCGCATAAGTCCAGATGGGGTTAAGTGAAGTGTACCAAACGCGGAGGACAAGAAGAAGAATCTGCCCCAGAATGAAGCCCCAGATTCTGAGGTACCTGCAAATGCAAACGTACTGTTAAAGACTGCGTGAGCGTGGGTGAGGCACTGGAGACCGCCCAGGGCCTTGGCACTGAGCTACAGCCCCACCCATCTTTCAGTTCTGATTTTGAGACGAGGTTTTGCCAAGTTGTTAAGTTGCCAAGGCTGGGCTCAAACTTATGTTCAGCGTGCCTCAGCCTCCCGAGGGCTGGGCTCCCGGGCCTTCCCAACTGGGCCCACCTGAAAGGCTACTTATGTGGATTCAATGCACTTTTTTATGAATTTCAGTTTCACAGCATGAGTTCATGAAGTTGTCTTGTTGGTGACTTGTAGTAATGTACTTGAGTTGGCCTTTAGCCCGTTACCTAGGCAATTTGTTTTAATTCCTTATTTCTCAACATATTTTCGGAACTTGGTTATGTAGCTCAGTAGTAGAGCATATGTCAGAATGCGCAACACCTGGGTTCAGGTCCTGGCACTGAGAAAATCATTATTGAGATTTATGGCAAGTACTCACAACCTATTTTTGTGAAACAAAAGAACTGAAAACTTTTACAAGGCTGCAGAGGAAGTACAAACTGTAACTCGGGACTCTCGGCCTTGAGTTTCCCTTTGGTAACTGAGCACTTGTTTGTCTATAAGGCAGCACCTCTGAAGCCATGAGTCAAATGAAACCTCTCCTCCCTTGAGATGTGGGTGTCAGCAACTGTGCCCCAGCCATGGGAAGGTTAACCAGTACACTCACCTTTGCAAAGCACTTCCTGACCACCACGTCACAGCCTGTACTATCAGCAAGGAAGCCATACCACACGCAAGGACCACCAACCGGAGTTTGGCATTTGGAGCATGGAAAGAAGCTATGCTGCCTACGAACAGAGTAAAAACAGCTGAGTAGTGCCTGCATGCCTATGTCGTGCCTGATCCAGTTGATAAATGCCATGTCTGATACCATTTTTATGTCAGGAAGATTAATATATAGTTATATAAAGTTATGTAATACATATATATATATAGTTATGTGTAGTTATGTAAAATGTTTATGGATATGTCATAAAACATAGCATAGCACGTTATATTATACAACACAGTGACTTTTAGTATATTCCCAAAGTTCCGCAGTTACGATCATTATCTATTTCTAGAGCACTCTCCTCACCCACAGAAGAGACCCCCTCCTGAGCAGTCCCTCTCCATTTCTTCCTTCCTACCCATAGGTCCTAGATAGTGATCACTCATCTACTTTCTGTCTCTATGGACCTCCCCTCGTTGAGATATTTCATATAGATGGAACCATACAGTATGCGGTCCTGTATGACTGACTTCTTTCCCTTAGCATGTTTTCAAGATCCATCCAGCTGGTAGCTTGCACTGGTACTTCATTCTTTTTAATGGTTAGATGATATTCCACATCTATAGGCATGAATATATTGCATTTTATTTATTTGTTCATCAATCGCTAGGCTGTGGTTGTTTCCATTTTTAGCACTTGTGAATAACACTGCTGTGAATGCTTATGCACAAGTGTCTGTGTTAGCGCGTTTTCATTTGGCAGGGGCATATGGAAAGGAGCTGGGCTACTGCATTAGCTGGTAACTCTGCTTAATGTCTTCAGAACTGCCAAATGGTTTCGTGAAGTAGCTGTACCATTTAATATTTCTTCCATTGTCTCTAGCCATGCATAAAGGTCCCAATTTCTCCACATCCTTGCCAACACTTGTTACTATTTATCTTTCTTATTAATATTCTATCCATCCTAGTGGGTCAAAACACTTATGGTCAAAAATAATCTAAACCAATGAGCATGAACTAGCTGCATAGTTCATTCTGTAATAAGTAACCTAAAAAACTGCATATCACACACAGACCTTGTTATTGGAAAACTCTTAGGACTTTTTAAAAACAAAGAGCATATGTAGGCAGTTTCTAAACACAGTTTTTCGGTTCAAGGGAGTATCACAACCAAACATCAAATTTATTTAATACTGTATCTCATATAGCCTCTGGAAGTTACTAGATAAAACTAGAGTTAAAAAAAAAGTCCCCAGTAATTTCTCAGCAGAGACTCTGTAGGGGAGGCCCAGGCAGACAGCAAAGGTGGGGGAGAGGAGCTACTGGTGAGGTGGATCTCGTCGGGCCAGATGGAGGGCCACAGTGACTTGTGTAGGGCTACCGTACGCTGATGCAGTTACAGTCACTGTATACTCAGTTCGGGGTGGAAAGCTTCACTCCTGTTCTTTTTGGCGCTAAAAATGATCATTTGACATGTCTTTCGATGCCTGTGGATCCCATCTTTGTAAAGGGTGCAGTTTCCCCAAGGCCTTTCCTCCCTTCCTTCCAAGCCCAAGCCATTTTTAAAACAAGAGCTTGGCACGTCCACAGCAAACCATAGAACTCAAGGCACTGTCTCTTGCCTTCATCATGGTCTGACGGATACAAAAGCAGATTGCCATTCTTAGAAATTGCTGGTACTGCTTCTGAAAAAGTCAAACGACTGTTTCTAGACTGAAGAACTGCACAGCGTGGTGGGTGAACAAGCCGCCTGGAAATCTCGGGGCAAGATGCTGAGTTGGAGCGGAAAGGCAAGAGACCCAGAGTTTCAGCTACACGTCTAAAGTCAGGATGGAACCTGGCATTGTTCCCTTTTAACTCCATTCCCCATAGCCTCATTTTCTTATTATTTTTTCATACCAGTAACTGAAGGCTTTTCAATATGTCAACTCTTTGCAACAGCAAGTGTATATCCAAATGTCTCATTATTTTTTGGCAATGTAATATATTCAGATTCAAAGGTACAAAAGATGTACAGTGTAAAATAAAGTTCTCCCTCTAGACCTGCCTTTAGGGACCACAATCTTTAGAGAGTATCTTTAGAGATATTTAATGCATGTTCAACTAAATACTAACAGTTAACATTGTGTGTTTACTGTTTGATACAACCTTTTCACAAATTTGGAAAAGTACTTCATTTACATAAATATTCTTTTTTATAGTCATGTAGGAATCTACAGTATTCCAGGTTTTATAACCATAATTTATTTATTTATTTAACCTACTCCCCTTAGAGATGGCATTCAACTTCCAGTCTTGCTACTATAAATATTAATTGTGATAATATTAATATGAATATTAATTATAATACTTATACATGTAATTACTATTTATAGTAAAAATAGTATATGTTTATCTCTTCTATACATCTGAGTGTAGCTGTAGCATACAGTCCTAAAAGTGACATTGTTGGATGAAGGGCTAAGTACTGATCTGTAATTCAGATAAGAACATCTAAATTACCTTCCATAGAGGTCATGCCACTTCACGTGCCCACCAGGAGTGCCTGAGTTCCTGCTTTCCTACCTGCGACACAAAGTCGTCACACTTTGTGCTCTGCCAAACTCCTTGTAAGACGACAGATATGTACATATCTAAATAGCTCATATTCTATATATTTTATAGTATTAAGAATCCACTGTACTTCCTTTATAGTAACTAAGCACATCTCCCCCCCTTCTAGTGAGTTGCTTGTCTTTTTATTATTAGTTTAGCGTTCACTTTTTATTCAATCACTGAGCACACAATGAACCGTCTACACTCCTTTCGACCTTTAATTACAAAGCCAAACCTTAAAGAAACACTTACTGGCAGTGATGACTCGCAGCAAACCCAGCATCCACTTCTGGTTAACCAGTTTCCAGAAAGGAGGAATTGTTAGGAGAATCGGAGAAAGAAAGGCTATGCTGAAACCTTCCAGGCCCGTGAGCTCCAGTGTTTGCAGGGGGAAGTAATAAATCATTGGTGCCAGGCCATGGTAGAGAGACCATGAAACATAGCCTATAAAACATGTCGAGGAGAAAGAGTGTGATTTTGGCATGGTTCCTACCAGTAGCCAGCCACTCCACTCCCACTGCAGGCTTCTTGCCTCTGGCTTTAACTTGATGCCAGTAAGAACCCCTCCCTGCTTGTCAGATCTGGGTTAAAAATGGCTTCCAGCCCTGGTGAGAACCTCCCCATCCCTTATCTGCTCCCTAAACCAAGCCATCTCTTGCAGGTAGTCCCTGTGGTAAGTCCTCTTTCTCTGGTCCATCTGTGTTGAATCTGGCTTCCTGTCAGGACCTGACTGATAAAATTCCCTTACCTAAGTTGATCCATACATACATAATGAGGCCAGTCATGAAAATCAAAAAGAATAAACAGCACTCCCTCCTCCCATTCCAATCTACACCCACAAGTTAGTGAAGAAGACGACCGCTTTCTTGAGAGTAGATCATTTTAAATCCAGCCCTCAGGAGGCAGGGCAAGATAGCAGAAGACCCAGATCTGAAGTCAGCCACACCTCTAGCAAGCCCTGATTGCACTAGCATATTGCACTACAATAACACCAATTCGTGCTCATGGGCACTTACTGTGCGTTAATCTCTGTGCTGAGTGTGTGTGTGTGTGTGTGTGTGTGTGTGTGTGTGTGTGTATGTATTTTTTGAGACAGGGTCTCACTCTGTAGTCCAGGATGGTCCTGAACTCACTGTCTACCTTAGACTGGCCTTGAACTCATGACTATCCTCCTGCCTCAGCCTCCTGAGTGCTGGGATCACAGGCATTTGCCACCATGCCCAGATTATGTGGTTCTGGGAAATCAAACCCAGGGCCTTGAGCATGCTAGGCAATTGCTTTAACTCCTGAGCTGTTCCTCCAGGCCCTATCCTGAGTATTAACACAGACCATCTCTCATTTCTTGTAAAATACTATGTCCTCTCTTTACTTCTTAGAAATGCAAAAAAAAAAAAAAAAAAAAAAAAACCCTAACTAAACAAGATCAAACAAAGCAATAGATAAACAAGACTCTGAGTCTCAGAAAATGAAGAAATTGCCTAACGGGCACAAGTAGCAAATTCCAATTTTTTCTCAATAAAATATTTTTAATGCCTACAATTTCTTGCATACATAAACTGCAAAACATTCACTTGTATATGCAAAAGCATATTCTTTTGCAAGACAACACCACCACAAAACCAGCTAAGCTATATAAAGGTATTAAAAATCAAGCACTTAATTTGTAAGCCTTAATAAAATAATAGCCTATTCAAGTCTCTTAAAAAGTTTGTGTGTTTTTCATAAAAATAGTCAGTAAGAGCAAAAGAACAAGGGAAATGATTTGCCCATTATGTAAAAGACATGATGGATTTAATAACTTCAAAAAAATCTATATCCCACCCTTCAGTCGTGCACTAAAAACCTAAATATCTATTTTATCACATGCACTCACAAAATAAATAGTATTATTATCTAATACATTCAACACACTGAAAATAAAATAGCTAGTGTCTTCATTTATTTACTCTCTTTCTAAAAGTGTTTTCGTCTCCTACTGTAGCTCTGGGTGTACCAATAGCAGCTTTGAAGTTACAAAATACAAAATAACAATTTATTTCTTGGAGACAGTCTTGGGTGTTATCATTTAAAAATGAGATTTTTGACTTCCCATCGACTTTCTTTCTCGGTAACAGTCTTTGGACTTTCTCATGGCACGCATGTAAGGCTGCCCATGCCACGTGGTACCCTGGTCTCCTCATAGACATGACCGCATTTATAACTTAGAGAAAATACAAAGGCAAGTTCTGAAAGTAGCTTTAAAAGAAAGCGCCCTCTGCTCAGACAGGGGCAACATCAGAAATAACGGGACTGCGCGGTTAGGGCCATGAGTTCTATGAAAACTTTCTTTTCACATCACTGTGTTAGAGAACTCCACACCCCTGATGACGCAGCATAGCAATTGCGAAAGAAATCCCCACTTTTGTGAATTGTTAACATTATCCAATAAAAAGCACATCTTCGAACACTGGATTGAGAAAAATTGAAAATCAAAGCACGGAGAACATATTAAAAATCAGGCACTTAATTTGTAAACCTTAATAAAATAACAGCCGATTCTAGTTTTCCTAAGAAGGGTCAGTAAGTGCAGTAGAGCGAAGGAAGACAGGATTTGGAAACAAAGCCATTGAAAGACAGCTGTCCTTTTTTTCTTAAATGGGCCACTGCATTCTTTTGTAATGTAAATGTAAATCAGCATCATATCAAAGAAATGAACTCGGAGGTGATCGGTGCCACAGCCTGCCTCTCCTTCTGAAACTTCGGTGCAATGGCTCCTTTCAGTACAAATCACTGTACTGTATCTTATACAAGTGCTAGCAAGCTTCGAGCCACCAGAAATCTTTCCGACTCTATAAGCCCTTGATTGTCATTAGATTTCAGAATTTGAATACTGGGGGGAAAAGTGTCCAAGAAAAACTAAGAGAGAAGCCCAAAAAAGATGACAAACGTAAGTGCATGAGGTGTGGTGACTTTCTCCCAAACGGCTCCTCGGCTTCCATTCCTAAGCAGCAAAATTGGACTTTAACGTCTCACAGAGTTGTTGGGAGTAAGGAACAAGAGAAGTCACAGACACGGAGTCCCCGGCGGCACCTCCACGTGAGTCCCCCACGGTCCCCATCGTACAGGGCGCCGGGTGAGCCCTAGGACAGTCTGGGGCTCTTCTGGCAACAACCAGCTCCCAGAAAACCCGCTTCTCGGGAAGGCCAGGTCACTCGATTCCTAACGACCGCCGGAGACCAGCGATTCCCCAAACAGGGGCGTGGCTGTCCCGTCCCTCACACGGCCGGCCAGCGCTCTCCTCAGTCAGCCCTGCTGTGCTCTGCCGCGTCGCTCAGTGAGCACAGACTTGCGTCTTTTCACCAGATGCCACAGGTTCGGCCACCGCTAGGTCACCTGTGCCCGGCAGCAGCTCGGGCGCCCCACAGCCCCTGGGGAAAACAGGTGCCCTTTTCCCGGAGAAACTTAAAAGCTCGGTACCGAGCTAACTGCATTAAGTTAGACGCCAAGGCCACGAGTGGGAAAGGGGTGCTGGCCTGCGGGCTCGAGAAGGACGCGAGGAGAACGTGCGCCCCTCGGGCGCAGTCTCGGGTGGCGTGGGCGCTCCGATCCTTGGCTTCGGCACCTCTGTCTAGGTATCGTCCTTTATCCCCTTGGGTGGCGGAAGTTCCCGGGGGGCGACAGCATCTCCACTCCGGGCACGGAGCGCGCCGGTCTCCCTGCGTGGCTCCGCCGCGCGCCAGCTTACCCAGGAGGGTCTCCAGGAGGATGTCCCTCCACGGGGAAGACATCTCCGCTACGCCCACGGCGATCTCTAAGAAACTCCCGGACCGACCTCCGTGCGCGCCCTGCGCTCCCGCCGGCGCCCGCGTCGCAGCTGTGTCCTCGCCCCGCGCCCGAGTCCCTCTGTCAAGTGGACCTGCCGCCAGCCGCCCTCCTGCCGGGCGGCCGGGCCATTGGCCTGGTGCTGAGCCACAGGGCGGCGCCTTGGGCTGCCCCGCCACACCCAGACCAGCCTTCCCGATCGCCTAAGCTGCCTAGAACCTCCGTGAAGCGACTCACTTCACTGGAATGTCGTAGGGGCTTATCATTTACCCTTCTGGAAAGTTTGTTCTGAGATTAAACAATGACGGAGTGCCTTAGCAGCATGGTATTAGTTCAGAACAATTATTGATAGAAATCCATTAGCAGTTTCTAGCAAAAAGCTCCTAGTCCCTCACTAGAACTCTCAGGATGGAAGATTACTGTACAAACCAAGGGAACACAGCAGGAATATAGACGTCACCCCCCTCAGCCACCGTCAAATGATTTCCACAAGTTCACCAAGGCAGTTGCCTGGAGGAAAAAGAATATTCTTTCCAACAGGTGATTCTAGGACATCCAACTATATGAACACAAAAGAGTAAAATTGGACCCCTACCTCACACCATTTACAAAAATCAACACAAAACAGACTGAAGACCAACATGTAAAAGAACAAAACTGAAACCTTTCCAGGAAAACAGAGGAGTGAATCTTCATGATCTTGAGTTAGGCAGTAAGTTCTTAAAGTGACAAAAAAAAATAGCAGATCAGTTGGGTTTCATATGCAATTAAAAGCTTGTAGCCATTCTTGTGTCATGCAACAGCAGTCCCAGCCTCTCTGGAGGCTGATGCTGGTGGCCCACTCAAGCTCAGGGGCTCAGGGCCAACCTGGGTAACATAGCAAAACCTTACATGAAGTAAAAAAGGCAAAACAACAAAAATGTTAAGAGATTTTTACTTCAAAAGACTCCAGCAAGAAAATGAAAAGAGGACTGGGTGTAGCTCAGAGCAGAGCAGCTGTCTTAGCGTGTCTCGGGCCCTGGACTCTATCCCCAGCACCCTCCTCTGAACATAGGAAGGTAATGGATTGGTGGGGGCAATAAATTAAATGTCTATTCCAGCCATAGTCTTGCATCTCTAGGTGCGGCTGGCTTTCTCTGCCTTCTCCTGTGGTTTAGTGAATAAACACCTCAGTGTTCAGGAGTCACTGGACTGTTATTGTAAAGATTGACACTGTGGTTCTAGAAAAGCTGTTGACAGTGCTGATTGCCTTGTTTTGTTTTAAGCAAGAAAAGGGCGGGAGGCCTCAGGTCTTCTTTACCCTCCCAGCCTCACTTCTTACGATGCTGTACATTCTAGATGTATTCCGTTTTGTTTCCCTCAGATCACCCTGGGTGGTAGCTGAGATTGAAACACTCCTCCACTCCGGAACAAAAATTCCCGTCCCCGGGGAAGGGCTGCTGCCCTGCTCTAATTCAGCACCTGGTAGACGTCTGGGGCCATGGCTGCTGCTCTCAGAGTTGGCTGGAACATCCTTCTCAGAGCCAAGAACTGGATAAACAAGACGTATACCTATGCAGTGGAACATTATTCAGTCATATAAAGAAATGACGTATGCTCTAGTACGTGCCACGACAGCAACGGCTGTCCTCTATATTTTGCTAAGGGAAAGAAGTCAGGCTTTAAAGGTACATGTTGTAATGAGTCCACCTCGTGAAATATCTGGACGGAGAGAGTGGTGGTTAGTAGGGGGCCAGAAAGGGAAGAATAGGAAAGGACCACTTAATGGGTAATGCTGTTCTTTAGGGAGCGATGAAACATTCTGGAACTAGATTTTGGGGGTCAACTCACTCTGTGATTACACGGAAGTCATTTGATTGTTCACTTTACAGGGATGAGTTTAATGGTATGTTAATCATATCTCAATAGAAAAAAATCAAACATCCCTGAAAGACCTGGCATCCAGTATATTTTTTAAAATGACCAAAACTATTACAACGTAATAATAAAAAAGATAATTAAATTTAAAGGTAGAGAAAGGACTTGAACAACTTTTCTCCCACAAAAGATAAACGTTTGATAAGCATAAGAAAAGATGAGATGTCTCATTTTACTGATGAGACACAAATTCAAACCACAATAAGATACCACCCTACACTCTCCAGGAGAATTGTGATTCAAACATCAGATAGCACGTCAGGAAGGGAGCAGAGACCCCGGAATCCTGTCGAGCATTGCTGGTACAGTCACTTTGGAACCTAGTCTGGCAGGTTTGCAAACAAGTAAAAGAGTTAGGAGATGAGTCACCAAGTCCTCTGTGAAATTTATGACACAGAGAAATGAAGAATCCAGCACTCATGCACAAATGTTCCTAACAGCGTTATTTATAATTAGCCAAAATAGAAATAATAAAATCTGCAAGAATTGAGTATAGTAAGATATTCATGTGTTAGCTACATATTCATTGCTGGGACAGAATACCTGACATCCACAAAGCAAAGGAGGAAAGATTTATTTAGCTCAGTTTAAAAATGTGCCACACAGTCCATTCATTGGCAGCTGGCAGTGGTGGAAGCACATGGTGGAAACTGGAGAGCGGCTCACCCCCTTGGACAGATGCCAAGTCAAACAGGAGCAAAAATGAAGTCTGGAGACTTAAGCAAGGCCTTGATCTTTCCCAGGAAGAAGCTGTAACAATGTTTCTTCTTCCTTCCTTTACTCAGTTCAGGTTTCTTATTCCCTACAGCATACCCAGACTGGGAGCCTGTCCCTGACTTCCTGACCCATAAGTCAACAGCAAATACAGGAAAGCTCTGCCCTGCAGGCCTTGCCTCCAATTTCAACAAACTGACACAGTCCATTCAAGTCAAACCCCAAGCCTCTTCCAGCCAGGCCCTAACTCCCAATTAACACACAGTTCCACTGCTCTACCACTACATCCAATTAAATACACAAGGCTTTGGGGGACTCTCCAGATCTACACCCAAGCAATCCATAGAATAGTATTGACCAGTAATAAAAAGGAATGAAATACTGTTACCTGTTGCAACATGGATAAATTTGAAAACATTGTGCCAAGTGAAAGACGCCAGTAATGAAGGGGCTGGAGGAATGGCACAGAGGTTAAAGTGCTTAGGTAGCAAGCACCAGGCCCTGAGTTCGATTCCCCAGTACCACATAAACTGGGCACAGTGGCATACGCCTATAATCCCATCACTTGAGAGGCTGAGACAGGTGGATTGCCTTGATTTGAAGGCCAGACTGGGCTCCATAGTGACTTCTGGACCAACCTGGACTACAGAGTAAGACCCTGCCTTAAGAAAAATAAAGCCAGTAATGAAAAAAAGTATGATTTCATTCATATGAAATGCTCAGAATGGGCAGTGATAATGATCAAGAAGACATAGATTAATAGTTGCTTGGGGCTGTTGAGATAAGGAGAAAAGGAAAGATTAGTTCATACAGTTTCTCTTAGGATTAGATGCAAATGTTCTAAGATTAGTTTGTGACAATGGCTGTACAGCTCTGTCCTTATACTGAAAATACTACATTGTTCAAGTTAATTGAGTGCATCTAATGAGCTGAAAAATTTACCTCACGAAGTCTGTTTTTCACAATACAATTCATTTTGCATGTTATATTTTTAAAAGTTTTTGATGGACACTACAGTCATTAGTACCATGTAGTCTTCAAAAGTGAAGGACTTTACTGACTAAAAGCATCAGACAGTATACATTTTCCTTCCTTTGTCCATGTATGTTTCATTTTGCAGCATCTGTGGAAATGTCTAAGTTGGCAGTGTGTGTGGCAGAAGCTTAGCAGAGTTATCCCTTTTCAAAGCTAAGTACTAGAAAAAAAAATTCTCTTTTGCTTAGGATGCAGTATATTTCCCTCCAGTCAGAGATGAATCGCAAAAGCCTGAGTATAATTTTTTTCTTCTTTAACAGTTTCATTACGATTAACTGCAAGGGGGTCTGGAAAATGCATTCTAGCTGTGAGCCCAGAAAAGGAAGAAAAAAGTTTTGGTGATTGTTGTATGACTTATATCTAAAATGTTTCCCCCAAATCTCATGTTCCAAGGTAGAGTCTGGTGGATCACTAAGAACATGGCCTAGAAGGACTTGTCCTTGCACCTGGCTCCACCCTTTCCTCCTGGCCAAGATGAAAGAGCAGCTGTACTCCACCAGGTTGTTATGTCGCACTGACATTACGAGCTGACCATGCAGGGACTGATACCTTGAAATTGTGAGCTGAAATTGTTGTGCCCAGATCGCAAGTCCCCACGGAAGACCCCAGGAGCCGATTCCGATGCAAACACACGAGAGTCTTTATTGCAAGATCAAGCCTGGGCTCTCCCTCTCCAGCACAGTGGGGGCTAAGGAGGAGCCTCGAGTGCAGTTTCTACTGGGATTTTATAAACAAAAATTGCAAGATTTTAACAGAAAGCACATAAGTTGTTTACCACGAAAACTGATTGGTTAACATTTAATGCAAGAATAATTTTTGAATCTATGATCGGTCAAAGTGCTGCTCTGATTGTTAATAAGTGCTCGTTAGAAAGTCTCTATCAGCTAAAGTTCGAGTAATGACTTGCATTGCTAAGAGACAGCTTACCTTGTGATGTTTTTACTCACAGAAGCAAGAAGGAGGATCTTTCACAGAATAGAAGAGAAATGGGGCACACATTGTTTCTACATCAGGAAATCTATGCCTCCGTAGACTTGCAACCTATCAGCTATGGCGACCTCTGGATGTGCAGAAACATTGTGGTTGTTCCTGGCACAGGTGCTGGGTTAGAGCCAAAAGTTGATTTTTCATGAGCTCAGGGAGAGGAGAGGCTTTGTTTATCTAACTCTGGGGAAACCGAAACTCAGGCCTGCTAGCTAGAGAGGGGAGCTTGAAGCCTGTCATGGAGTCTCCTTGGCCCAGGTCTCTTGATCTTTTGGTCTTTCAAAATAAATTTCTCCTCCTTGGGCTGTGGATGTTGTGCATTGTGTCCAGCAATCTAATAGTACTTAAGATAGAAATTGAGACCAAAGAAGTGTTCTCACTGCTGTTCCTGACCATGTGGTTTAGAAGCATTAAGAACTGGTTTGCAGGAGGAATTTGGAGAGATTTGGAGAAAAGTTTGGAGATACCAGCTGGAGGAGCTTTCGAATGTTGTAAGCCAAGCTTCATGGGAGATTCTGGTCAGAGCTCAGAACATCAGAATATTAACAGGAAAGCAGATCATAAACAATTGGTCTAAAAGCCAATGTGCATTCTGGCACAAAGAATATCTGCATTGTATTCATCTTCTGAGACTTTAAAACTGAGATTAAGACTAACAGACTAATTAAGCAAGTGGAGGAAATTTCAAGGTTGCCTGATGTTCAGGCTGTCTCATGCATACTGCTTACTGCCAGATCGACATTGAAAATTAGGAGAAAATGGCAGAGACAAAGACATTATTTTAAAATTTTCAGTTTAAACACACAGAAAGCTTCTGCAAAAAGGCCAGGCCTAAAAGGCAAAGGTAGAGCCATAGAAGAACAGGGTTGCTAAAAAGACTAACATTAAAAAGAGGGCAAGTACTTTGCATTGGGGTAGTGAGAAATATATATATATCTTGAGGGAATTTCAGGAGTTAGCCAGACCCTACCCTTCTCAGGATCAAGGCTTTAAAAGACTTTGCTTTGAAAAGAGAGCCCAAGGCTTCCTGCAGGACCATCAAGAATATGTTTTCCCAAGTATAGCCGGAGAGCATTCAGGAAGCTATAGCAGGAGATAAGTTCTGAGGCCAGCCTGGGCACATAGTGAGCTCAGGCCCAGCCTGGACTATGGAGTGAGACCCCGTCTCAAAAAAAAAAAAAAAAAAAAAAAAGCACTCAGACACAGCCCTCTTCCCGCCATGGCCAGCACGACATGCAGTTGACCGGGGGCTGCATGGAAGGCACAATTAATGTTCACTCAGGCAGACTTATGGAACCATCTCATGGACAGAACAACTTTATTTTTAACTACCAGCTTTTTACATCCAAGGAAGAGCAGCAGCACATGCTTGGGGGAACATTCTTAGAGATCTTAGAGATCTTACACAAGTGAACTGTATGTAGTAATTATTATGGATATAACTTCTACTTACCTACTTAGAAAACAGTTCCCAACACCACTTCCTCACTTCCTTATCTTATGTAAGTTAGCTATGTTTATGACCATTATCTATGCCAGAAGCACATTCTTCCTGCACAATAGAATTCCTGGAGGCCTTCCATCTGAATTTATAGGTCAAAAGCAGTTCCCTATCCAGACTGAGTTGGGTGCTTTCTGTGGAAAGGGACTGCAAGCCATCTGGATTCCCATGTCTCCCCGTGGTCTGAGGGGGCTGAGCTACTAAACTACTACTCAAGCTGGAAACCTACGTTGGCATTGTCCATATGGGGCTGGCTTTACAGGCATGCAGCACCCTGAAGGCTTTCACTCAGGTTTCAGAAGAGGGCCTAGGAGGTCAGACAGTGTACTTCTGAGGTAGTAGCGTGTGAATCTGTGGGAATAAAGCTGAAAGTGCAGTAGAGACCCCATGAATTTGGAAATGTCAGCAATTTGAATTCGTTGCTGAAAGTAGCTGCAGATGGTGAGTAGAATCGCCCAGGAGAAAGGTCATGGTGTTTATGACTAGCAAAGCCATAGGAGTGGGACTGCCCACGTTCTTTGGAGTAGATATTGCACCAAGTTCCTGATGCTGGACTAGGAGTTCCAAGCTTTAATGTTTGTCCTGCTGTGCCTAGGTCTCACTTTGCTCTCATTGCTTTTCATCCTCCTGCTCCATACTTTTGGAATAGGAATGTTTATTCTATGCCAGTTTATGTTGGAAGTTCCTAGCTTTGTTTTATTTTTACAGAGACTCCCAGCTAAGAATTTGCCTTGAGTCGCATAGAAACTTTGGACTTGGACTTTATAGCAAAGGTAGAACTGTTAAAACTTTGGTGATGCTTCCGATGGAGTAAATTCACTTTCCACAGTGAGATACACAAGAGTCTTTTGGGGACCAGGGATGGATTATCGTGGTTTGTACCTGAAGTGCTCCTCAAATCCCATGTTCAGTTGGATATATACGTACACCCTTTTGTCTCTGCTTATTAGCCACGATGGGTTGAGTAACTGTTGTCTGCTAAGTCATTCTGCTACACCACCACAGCCAGCTAACCATGACAGTACTGAGACCTCTGAAACTGTGAACTGTGATAAACCAGTTCTTCTTTAGTCAGGGGTGTTGGGTATTGTGTCCCAGCAATGAGAAAGGGACTAAGACAGTGAGCATCTGTCAATCTCTGGTTAAAAAAAAAAAAAAAAAAACCCTGACCAAATGCATAGATATTTGTTTTGAGGTTTAAATTGATGAAGTAATAAGCCATGAAGCACAGCACCTAGAGGACTCACATTGTTCAGGAAATGGGAACTTCTGTTGTGGGTTGTGTGCCTCCCGTAATGTTTAGCCTAAGCACATGGAAGGTCTTCAGAGTATGTTTGTCAAGCATGTCAATAGAATCTTTATCCTGCAATCATTTTAATTGCCTTTGTAGGTTTTCTCTAACTCATTTTGGCTTGTTTCCAACTGCAGAGGCAAGAACATTGTTCAGTGTGCCAAAGGGAATTTCATCAGAGGTTCCCCCATCCTTCTATAGGGAGATAATGTTTCCATTGTGTTTGTAGTCATTTTTCTGATTTGTCAGTTTGTCTTTCCATGGCAGTTGTGGGAAAGTTTTATCATGATATTTGAGGCTTTCCCATGTGACTTGTAAGCACAGTTTATATTAGTTTTTTCTCTAGCATTGTAATTATAAAATCGCTTTTAACCTCAGCCCCAAATATCCTAAGTTGAATACAATGTTCAGACGAATTTATAATTACTTTGTTCTCCACTGAGTATCATTGCTACTTAACTACCGAGATCATATAATGTTCACACAAGCATATAGGATGGATGTAACTGAGAAGCTAACAGCAATATTCAGCTTCACCTGTGAATGCATCTATTTTAAGTACAATTACAGATGATACTTTGATTTTTCCCATTTACAACCTGCCTGGTTTTTAAAGCCTAGATATTTCATTTCTATTTTTGTTAGAATCTCCTCTTTGATGGTAAGTTGCCCTTTGCATTCTAATTTTACAAAAAAAATGAATAAAGTCCCTGATGGCCCTACCCACTGCCTACTCCTCTCTTGACTCATAAGCATGAGCACATCAAGGTTTGTTTTTCCTTCATATCACACAGGTATCATGGGGCAGTTGCAACCACATCAAGAACCTGGGACTACAGCTGAAGGAGCAGCCTCTACTCTGGGTCTCATGAAAGAATGCCACCATTTCCACTTACAATCAGCAAACCAAAGGCTGGGGTACAGTTTGGTGGCAGGGCATTTGCCTAGTGTGCACAAGGCCTGGAGCCTTATCCCAGGAAAAACAAGACACAAAGCACAATGAGTTTGGATAAAAGCCATTAAGATATATATGGGGGAACCTACAAGAAGTGGCCACAAGAGCTGGGACAGCTGGTCATGGAGGGCCTGCCTTTGGAGGGGGGATGAAACTCCAGTCCCCCGCTGGCTCTCCTTGGCTCCCAGCCACCACGAAGTGAGCAGCTCCGCTCTACTGTGCGTTCCCTGCCATGATACACTGTCTCCCAAGGGGCCCCAAAATAGCAGGACCAACCGACCATGAATTAAACCACCAAAACCATTGACTCAAAGCAAACTTTTTAAGTGGATTATCTCAGCTATTTGTCACAGGCAATGTCTACACAACAGGGGCAAAGGTATTTTGAACAATAATGCAGTCTATTGAAGATCTCTTTTTTATTAGAATGTATAGTTTTTTTATTTTAATTCATAATCGACTGATAGCTATTTATTATCTTTAACTACTTGTCTTTAGATTTAGTTTGGTTTAGATGGCTTTGTTTGGCCTAATACATTGAGAACACTTTCTCAGGCAATAAATGATTTTTCACAGTGCGACTTTCAGTGGCTGTAATATAATGCTATGTCATGGTTACGTACAGTTTACTTAACCAATTTCTTCTCAATGGTTACTTACGTTGTTTTGCTTATGAGAATCCTCAAATAAACAAGGTCCTTATCTAGAAAATATGACTCCTTGGTCAAACAGTTCACTCAAAAGAAAGTTTGGGTATCGCCAATCACATGAGAGAGGTAGTGAGCTTTTCTAAAACGAAGACTCTTTACGACACCACTGGATTTCGTTTGTGGCCCGCAGTCTTCAAGTCATGTCCTGGTGTGGCTGCCTCCCCTTAGGTAAGTAGATGTCTTTTCTGGAAGCGGGAAAGAGGAAAAGCTCACGGTTGCAGAGAAGGTACCTGGCTACCATGTATGGCCATGCTCCGTTGCCTGACAGATAGCACTGAGGCTGCCAAGGAGCTGTCCTCACACCTTCATAGGGTCTGTGCGGCCAGTTCTCACCAATGGAACAGGCTCAGAGTGACATGAGAAGGAGGATTAAAAAAAAAACCAACTCTAATTTCTCCTTTTTTGTCTTCTGCTTAATGATTAGAAGGCTGTAGGGAAAGGCCAAGCTGGAAGACTTGGGGCACACAGGCCTTGAGCCACTACAAAGAGGACAACTAGCTCACACTGTCCCAGGACCATTATGTGTGAGTGCATGAAGCCACTGAATAGCCAGAGTTCATTCATCCCAACCATTTGGCGTTTCCAGTATACACAAGCCGGGTTTACTCTAAAGGTTAAGAGGATTCAGAAATTAAAGGGAACGACAGTGAGCAGCTGCTTAGGTTCCTTTAGGCATAGGAATGATAGAAAGAGAACAATCAGATTACAAATGTTAGTTTGGGGGACTGGAGAAATAGCACAGCAGTTACAGCACTTGCCTAGCAAGCATAACGCCCTGGGTTCGATTCCCCAGCACCACATAAACTGAGTGTGGGGGTGCACACCTGTAATCCCAGCACTCGGGAGGCTGAAGCAGGAGGACTGCTGTGAGTTCTAGGCCATCCATGGGTTACATGGTAATCTCAGGACCAGCCTGGACTATACCATGAGACTCTGCCTCAAAAAAAGTCTCAATCTGGTGTTTGAACTCATTGCTCCTTTAGAATTATATTGCCCAGGTGAGTACCATTCAGTGAGCACCAACTAGGGAAATAAACCCAGCCAGGGAACCCAGTCTTTCTGCTCTCCTAGTTCTTTGTCAGATTTTCAACTGAGATTACCTGTGAGATCACCACATTCTTTTGAACTGGAGACATGAGGTGTGTAATGCATCCATTAAAAATGGGTCCTTAGAGATAAACCAACCTGTGTGCGAGTCTTATCGGTCATTTTTGAGACAAGTTCTCACTCCGCGGTCCAGGCTAGTCCTGAACTCACTATGGAGCTCAGGCTTGAACTCAAGGAAATCCTCTTGCCTCAACTCCCAAATGCTAGGATTACAGGCATGCACCACCATGCCCAGCTTTATGTGGTGCTGGGGAATCACACTTAGGACCTGAGCTTGCTAGACAAGCGCTTTCACCTTGGCACTATTCCTCCAGATCCCGGTTGGTCATTGACCAGGTAAGGCCTAAACTTTCAGCAACAGTACCCAAAATCCCAAGCTGCTACTGACCTGATGAGAAACTCTTGTCTACTCTGAGCTCCCAGAGGCCACATGCACACCATGGTGCTGAAGCAGAATTAGAAGAGATTCGTGAAGGAAATGCTCGTGAAAGACAAAAAGAAGGGAGAGATAAGAAATAGGAAAGGGAAATTTTCCACCATGATGTTGATCTGCGAGAGAGAGAGAAAGAACTGAGTATGCAGAGTGTCGGACCTTAGTAATAATCTCTGCAAAGGTCAGCCAAGCAGAGTGAGAGCCTGCGAAGATCTCCTGCCCTGGGGGAACAGCTCAACCCTAGTACCCCATGTCCGTTTATTGAATGGAGAACTTGAGCAGAACAGAAGCCTGGAATAAACATTGAAACAGGTGTCGAAGGCTGTCGGTTACTTATACTCTTCACAGCTAGATCAGGCACCTTTGAAGGCTCCCCTCAGGGGCACAATTTGATGCTTAATCCTAGGTGCTGACCTCATTGGATTAAGGAATACCTAGTTTAGATTAAGGAATACCAGTTTAAGAACCGGTAAAGCTCAGTTCTAGTTGCATCTGTAAGGATGTTCCAGAGGAGACTCTCGTGTGGACTGGCGGACTGAATCGGGGGCATTTGCCCTCCACATAGACGGGTACTGCCCCACCAGCTAAGGGTCTGGATTCGAAAGTCAGAGGCGAAGTGAATAATTTCCTCTTTTTCCTGAAGTTCATCTTTTTCTGTCCTTAGACATCAGAACTCCAAGTTCACCAGCCTTTGGACTCCAGGACTGATTATCAGAAACATTTTCATGTTCTCAGGTATTCCCCTCGAACCAAGAGAAGAGAGCAAAGCACCTAGAATGGATTAGCATGGAGCATTCTGAGCGCACAATAGCGTGTTCGTTCTCTTTTGCAAGTAATTGAATAGCCATTGTTTTTTAAGCATTTTAAGAGATGATATGCAGCCCCCTAAGAGTATTGCATCTGAGCCGAAACAAGACATATGAGACGGTAAAAACACACAGTGCTCATAGCTGCGTCTCGGGAGACATCTGGGGACGCTACTGTGTCAGAGAGGTCACTTTATGTTAGTCGTCGGCCGGGACAGAACTGTAAAGAGGTAAATCTGGGGCCCTGCTGGAGAAAGTCTGGGAAGAAAGTGAAATCCACCAGGCTGCTCAGTAAGGAAACAGATTCAAAATGGCAAAAAAAAAAAAAAAAAAAAAAAAAAAAAAAAAGTGGGGGAGGGGTCCTTCCAGAGCAAAAGCCACGTCCGCTAGGGTGGCCAAGGCAGGTGGCTGTCAGGAGTGGAGAAGAGGGTTGAGGGCGTCCCAGGTGACGCAGGAGCAGAGCGACACCTACACAAGGACAAACGTCAGGAAGAGGGAAGATGACCTTGGGATTCCGGGAGTCGGGGCTCGCTCGGTCTACGGGAAAAGTCTCCCTAAACGTGCCTCGGAAAAGGCCAAAGAGGGCGGGAAGTACCTGCCGGGTAGCACGTGCCCACGTGGAGTTGGCTGATTGGAGGAGCAGGACCAGGTGGATAGGATCTTGGCTCTCCTTCTCCTTGGGAAGTTCAAGCCAGCCCAGCGCCAGGGTCTGCGGGCGGGGTTCCCGGTTGGCTTGACCCCCCCTCCCCCGTGAGCTCGCCTCCCTGGCTAGCTCCTGTATTCCAACGCAATCAGGAAATAACACTGCAGCTGCACTCAGATCCTGTCTAGGAGTGCTACGTGGTGACCCAACCCCAGGGCGGGGCCCATGCGGGCTGAGTGCAAGTTTCTGGTGTGCGTGGGCCTGGAAGGCTGTGCCCACCCGCTTCCGGAAGTGACATCTTGGAGACTGATTGTCTTGATTAATTCAGTTTTCTGGGTCTGGCACCCAGTTTCTGAGCTGAGAAACACAAAGGACTCAAGCACATGGAGATGGAGCAGGGAGCATTTATTTCCTCGCAGGTAACGGCCCAATAGGAGCGCGCACCTCAGACACGCAGCAACAACGGGCGTCCTCATATCCGAATCCGAGGGTCACGGTGACCCACCCCCAGCCACGGGCGGCCCGCGACGTGGCGGGTCCCACCCAGCTTGTGGCTTCCCTAGTACACGCTGGATTGTCTATATACACGGGTGACAAGATGATGTTCACCTGTAATTTCAGCAGTCTGGGAGGCTGAAACGGGACGATCACAAGTTCAAGCCCAGTCTCAGTAACTTATCAACTTCGTAAGACCCTGTCCTGAATTTTTAAAAAAACGCACCTCTATTATGATTTCCTCAGAGCTCACACTTCATGCGGGTGCTTGTAAGTATCATACGCCTTCATGAGCCACGGAGGAGGGTCCACGCTTTACATGTACTTCTGGATTTTTGCTGAGCACCTCCTCACAGAAGGTTGACACCCTCCTGCGTGGCCCTCCTGTATTGCTGGATTACAAGCATGTACCACCTCACCTGGACTCAGGAGGGTTTTTGATTCTGAAGTGAGAAGCATGACTTCTAACCAACGTGGAAAATAATACATAATACGTGGAAGAAGTAGGTTTGAGTAAGGGAGGGACAAAGTCATCCTCCTGGGACCCCCTCTACGCCTCTGGCTGTGGCCGCGGCTTCAGACCTCGCCTTTAGTGCTGTCGTTGTACTGTAGCCTTTTCTGGTAAGAGAAAACAGCTGAGCGGGCCGTTACCCGGGTCCTGCGCACAACCTTCAGCAGCCCAGCCGTGCCTAGTGCCACCCTTAGTTCACAACCGCAAGGGGAGGTGCGATCATGGAAAAGGAAGTGCGTTTTTACCCGGCCTGTCACAGTGAGGGCAAGAGGCTTTCGCCAGGCAATTCCAGGCTGCACCAGATCTCTGCAATGCGTGACTGAGCTGAGAGAAATTATTCTCGATTTCTTGCTTGCAGAATATTTGTCAGTTTTATCAACTATTGTATTTAGTTCTATGGATTGGGCTCCCTCCAAGCGCCCCTCCCCCCCACTAATAGACTAAATGCACTTGCCTTATTAAAAAAATTTTAAACTTATAAAAAATAATAACAAAGGTTGAGAACGTTACTCAGTGCAAAGGCCCTGGGCTCAATCTCCAATGCTGAATAAAACAAATTTTTATTAGCAGGACTTTCCCCAAGGAAAGTAACAAATTTCAACAATAAAAAAGATAGCCTGATGACACATGATGCTTTTTTTAAAAAAAAACTAGTATATATGTGTATGCTTACTACATCAACCTCACAATCCTAAATCAGGGTAACTGCCATAGAGCCACTGTAAGGAAATTATATAACAAAAAGTATAAGATTTTAGGTCAATTAATAATATGCATGAAACTGGATTAGAGCAAGCATTTAGTTCACTGACTAAACAAACATTGTCAGCCTAAAGGTACACATATAAAATATGATTACAATTAATTATGGCAAGTTCTTTCCTTTTTCTTTGAGGCGGGTCTTGTTCTGTAGTCCAGGATGTTTCCGAACTCACTGTGTAGCAGAAGCTGGTCTCAAACTCCCCCTGCCTCCGCCTCCCGAGTGCTGGGATTATAGGCATGCACCACCACACCTGGCTTTTGTGGTGCTGGGGAATTGAACCAGGGCCTGCGCTAGCTAGGCGAGTGCTTTAACCACTGCACCTGCCCAGCTCCCTTTCTTCCTTTCTTTCTTCTCCTCTTGTTGTTTTTTTCTTTTCTTTTCTTTTCTTTTTCCCTCTCAATATGGGGATTGATGTCTAGGCCTTCACACTAGAGCAGGCAGCAGCTCCTTGTCAAACCACCAACACGTGGAGAGACTTGAGCAAGCTGGTGGAACGCGACGCAAAAGCATCACCCAGGAGCCCAAACTTCCCCGTGACATGAATCCCTCCCCGTGTGCTCAGTGCAGAGGGATCACAGGTTCATATGGGTTTTGGTTTTTGGTTTCTGTTTGTTTGCGACAAGGTGAGTTGCTAAGTTGTGCAGGCTGGGCTCCGACTTGCAATGTTCCTGCCTCAGTCGCCCAGAACGCTGGGATTGTAGACAAGTGCTGCCAAGCCTGGCTGCAAATTCAATTAAAAAAAAAATTCCAATTTGCTCTCCTTTTGGAAACAGGGATATGTGCACTCATGGACAGCAAGTCTATAGAGCTTTAAACTCAAAGAGAATCTTAGAAACGATCTAGCTGTTAGCTCAGCACATAGCCGTCGTGCAGATAACTAAACGACTTACCGAAGGTCACGTTACTGAGAAGGAAATTAGGCCAGTCTCTTGATTTCTACTTCATACCTTAAAATGTATATTTTCAAAAATTTCTTAATTCTAATTTTCTCTATTTTAAACTGACTTTCCATCCACTAATATACATTAAAGAATTTTTTTGTTGTTATTGTTGCACAAACAGAACAACAGAAATACAAATTTGTCCCCAAACCCCTACTTTTCCTGGGAAGCCAAGGAATCACAGTGAAGTCTAATAAGTTTTTCGTAGAGCTAAGGACCCTTTCAGGGGGCTCCACAGGTGTGCTCATATGGTCATGTGCTTACACAGAGTTTTCAAAAATAAAATATTTTAACCACAATTGGTTCAGATGGCTGTCTTCTTCTGCTCCAACTTCCTGTCCATCAAATTTCCCTCGCATCAAGGGTGTTAGAATAGCCACAGCCAGCTTTGGAATCCTGAGAAGGAATTGGCAGGGGAATGTGCTAATTTAGCTATAATTTTAAATGTTGTTTCCAGAAGTGTCAGGAGTGAAGTAACAGATATCATTTGACTTCTTATCTATTTATTTAAAATCTGAATTTTTCAGATAAAAATCAACGGAATTTTTTTAAAAATTGAATCAAGAGAAATCATAGAGAAGCAAGTTGCAAACAAAAACATTTGGCTCATGGGCTATAGGCATAGCTCAGTGGTTAAAGCACTTTCCTAGCAACTGCAAGGCCCTGAATTTGATTCTCCAGCATCACATAAGCTGGGAGTGGTAGTACACACCTGTAATCCTAGAACTCTGGAGGCTGTGGCAGTTCAAGGCCAGCCTGGACAACACAATGAGTTCAAGACCAGCCTGGACTACAGAGTGAGATCCTGCTTCAAAAAAATTTTGGGGTCACCTCAAAGGCATAATTTATGAAAAGGAAAAAATTAAATTTTAAATACAAATGATAAATAAGTTTTGAATTGTCTGATAATCCTTTTAATCAGGAAGGATAAATAATGTGAACAATTAAATTTCATTAAAACAAATTTCATAGAGGGGTTTGGTGGCATAGGCCTGTAATCCCAACATTCCAGGAGGCTGAGGCAGGAGAATTGCAAGTTCGAGCCCAGCCTGGGCAACTTAGGGAGATGCTGTCTCAAAAATCAAAATTAAAAAATGGGCCGGGGGATGTGGGGCTGGGAATATACTCGTGGTTAGAGCGCTTGCCTCTAGAATCGATTCCCCAGCACCACCATAAGCCAAGCAGGGTGGCACACGCCTGTAATTTCAACACTCCGGGGACTGAGGCAGGAGGATTGCTGTGTATTTGAAACCGAGGTTCCAAAGTGAGTTCAGTGCAAACTCCCTGTGTTCAATCCCCAGTACCAAATAATAATAATAATAATAATAATAATAATAATAATAATAAATTTCTTGTTAGTTTGACATGAAATACTATCATCTGAAAAATATAATAGAAATTCTAACATTGTACTACAAAATGACATAGACACCAACTATTTAATAAGTACGATTTGTTCAAGCAATATTTGAGATTAGGTACAGTATAGAAAAACTAGAAAATGTCCTGAAATCATATAGTGCATAATGATAGGAAGAAATAAATAAATGATAAATGAGTAGTAATAAATAAATAAGGAAAAATAAATGAATAGGAATTTTCCAAACTTGTCCACAAACTTTCAAAATACACGCTACTGATGTGTTAAGAAGTTGAGGAAAACTCTCAACTCTTAGCACTAGCCAAACTTTGGTAAACCATAATAGATGAAAATCTGAATTATCTTCTTATTCTTGATATAGAAATATTTCAAATGTATCTTTTATAAAGAGTTTTCAGAACAGAATCCAATCAAGGGCATTGCACATATTAGGCAAAATCTCTACCACTGAGTCACACCCCCAGCACAGATTTAAAAATGAAAAGAATTAAAAATAGAGGAAAAGAGTGTTATATATGGGAGGCAGTTTACTTTTTTTAGAAATGCATTTTCTTTTTTATTTTTTCCCATTTTATTGATATGTATACATTCAAAATTTAAGGTTTACAATGGAATTGAGCATTTTGTGTTTTCTGCATTGTGTAGTGCTTGTTAACACTATCAGTCTTTTAAATACATAATTTGTTGTAATTTCTTTTCTTATTCTAAAATAAGTATCTTCTATGCCTGATTTTGTATTTGGGATTTCATACTCTTTGTATTTTAAAAAGAGAGTCCTGAATTACTTACAGTCCCACAAAGCCAACACCGAAGTGTAAGGCATGTGGCCATGAATTTTCTTAACAGGACCTGTTGGGGTGACCTTTGGGGGCGCTTAGACGCTGACAGCTCTGGTCGCTGAATGTGAGCGGCACTGCACGCCGACAACCAGCAGGTGGCAGTAAGGTAGAGTAAGTCGAAATGACAGCTTGTAGTTACCAACAAAAACATGACAGCAATATAAAATGTTATTTTCATATACTGCCTTGTACCAGATGTTTTCCTGTGGTATTTTGGGGGCTATTTTAGAGGAAATATGTTTTAAGAAATTTAGGACATCTAGCTTCCCCCTTAAAGTACATATATATTTAATAGCAAACAGATCTTTACCCACTTTGCAACTTTTGTTTTTCCCATTATAAATTCTGTGCTTCTGAGCGTTGCTCTTCCAAAGCCAGCTTCTCATAGAGAGTTCTCTCTTGCCATCCTACAGGAAACACCATTGTGTTTCCACCTAAGAATAAATAGCTCTTCTATTGAAAAGCAAATGAGGATTTGCATGTTGCGTGTTAGAAACAGCTCGTAGAAATTTTCCTGTCCAAACAAAGGATGGACATGGGAGGCATGGATGACAGAGTATGAGGCTTTGATTTTCTTTTTGCAAAAAAGGGTGACCTTCCCACATGCAAGTGGAGAGAGGCACACTGAAAACGTGGTCCATACTGACTGAAATCCCTAGGTCACAGGTCCCTCCCCCTGTCTCTTCCTATTGTCAAGATTCACAATATTCCCGAGAAAATCTAAGGCACTGGCTCAAGGCCAAGTCTATCACAACATCATAACCTTGATCCCTCCTCCCCCCCCTTCCTGCCTTTGTCTGGTCACCTGGCCAGGTAAGGCATGAAAATGTAAAGATCCGCCATCTTGAATAATGTGCCACTGCTACTGCTAGGTGATGCTCACATTACGTGCAAAACTAAAAGCAATTTATGCCAGTAAGCACAGCCAAAGCAATGCTAGCCGCAACTCACACAGTGGCACGCGGGGGGGTCCCAGTCAAAACTAAGGTCCTTTAAGTGACACCGATACCCGAGATCCTCGGACTTGCGCACAACGGTAGGGACTGATATGAGAAGAGGACTGGCTGTGTGCAGGCCTTGTTCCAAATTTATCTTGTTATTTTATTCACACCAATAGTGCCCACCAACAAGCCTGTGTCACTGCTATTACTATTCTTGTTTTTGGGTGAGAAAACCAGGCCACAAAGATATTCAATAACTTATTGCTACAGTTTAGGTCTTAAGTGTTTTCCATGGATTGAAGCCTCAACCCCCAGCCCATGAGGCTACTGGGAGCTGATGGGACCTTGACTAGTGAAAGTCACTAAATCATGGAGATACAAGCCATTGAGGAGACAACGAAGTCCCAGCTCCTCCTTCTTCCTCTCCTTTAGCCCCTGGGTGATGAGGTGGATAGTTTTGCTCCACCACTTGGTCCCACCATGATGTATGTGCTGCCTGGCCACAGGCCCAAAAAGCTCAGGGCCAAGTGGAACTTCCAAAGCCAAAACGAATCCTCTCCCAGTGTAACTTTATATCTCAGGTATTTGCCATAACAATGGAAAGCTGAGTAGCACACTTATCTCAGCCCGGCTCACAGACCGGGGTATCCAGCTACCAGATTATATGGCCTTTTGTTGTGAGTCTCATATGCTTTTTTCTCTCTCTCGTGAGAACATCTCTACAAAATGATCAGTAATGCTTACCCAAAGAACAGCAATATTATGATACTCTGGTCTTTACGCAATGACAAAGGATATAATAGTCTCCGTGTGTGTGTGTGTGTGTGTGTGTGTGTGTGTGTGTGTGTGTGTGTGAGAGAGAGAGAGAGAGAGAGAAAGAGAGAGAGAGAGAGAGAGAAAGAGAGAGAGAGTAGAGGATTGAGCCCGGGGCCTTTTGCATAAAGCTACAACCCCACCCCACTTTTTATTTTTTGTTTTGAGACAGAATCTCAGTAAGTCACTAAGCTGCCTAGTCCGGGCTGGAACTTCAATCGTCTTCCCTCCTTCCCCCAGTGCTGGGATTACAGTCCTGCGTCACCAGGCCTGGCAAAGCATTGCTGTGAAGTTAGAGTCTCCTCTGCAGGTTAAGAAAGCTGCATTGCCCACGACCCTCGCGTCTCTCCCATAGCTCTGAGCTTCACAGGAGATCTCATTAAGATTTCTTACTCTCTGCTCTGCAGGAGGTATTCAGGGCCTCTTCTTTTCTTGCTGGGAATATCTTTGAAAGAGTAGATTGCAAACATATTCCCCAGGGCCTAATCACCCACTCACTCTTCAGTTCAATATGCATCTGCCCTCTGAGCCCCTGGACAGCTGATCTCAGTGAGGCCATCAGCCAGACTCTCAGTGAGACCAGTGAGACCCTCAGTGACCCTCCAATCAGACCAATCTGCCTCTTTCACCCCCTTCCCTTGTTTCCGTAACCCTCCTCCCTCTGAACATCTCTCTCCATCCTTCCTTCGCCTGCCTAGCTGACTCCGTCCTTCGCCTTCCTAACAGTTCTACTAGGAACAGTTGCTGATCTAGTTACCTAGCAAATTACTTACATTTGTGTACTAGTTCAGTGATTCTCAACTAATGATGTGTAACTACATTTGTTTCCGGTAACATCCTGCACAATCCTGTTACTTTATTTCTATTTGTCTCATCCTACACTACAAAGTCAAGGTTCAAAGACAGGAATGTTATCTGAATTGCTCCCTGCTGTGTCCCCACAGTCTAGGGCACGGTTAATCAATTTGTTGACAAGCAGATGAAGAAATAGATGTATATTTACCTTTTAATTTTAATTTTAATAGACTGAATTATGAAAACAAAGTATGATACATACAAGCATATTTAGGAAATTAATTGATGTATAACTTGAATAGCTCAGTACTTGCAGGTAGCTCCATTTGTGTGAACCACTAGAACCTCAGGTTCATGTCTTAGTGTCTGAGTTTCTAACCCACATCTTACACCCAAGCCTTTGATACCCTCCTGTGGACCCAAAGTCATTCCTTGTTCCAGCCCTTATTTGAGCACTAGTTTGCCTCCTTTCTCACTTGGATTAGGTGACTTAACACTGCCTTTTAAAATGTCCCTCCTTTTTTTTTTTTTTTTTTTTTTGTCTTTTGAAATAGGGTCTTGTCATGTAGTGCAGGCTGGTCCTGAACTCGGTGTGTAGTCCAGGCTGACCTCAAATATGTAGGAATTCTCCTGCCTCAGCCTCCTAAGTGCTGGGATTACATGCATGCACCATCACGCCCATCTGATGTGGATGGGAGGAATTGAACCAAGGGCCTTGGGCTTGCTAAGCAAGAGCTTTCATTGCTGACCTATGCCTGAGCCTCAACTTCCCGTCTATTTGAAAGTTAAGTGCTCTCTTTACTTGCAGTACCCTTTCCATGCCTCACACTGCTTTGTATCTGTATATTTTTCTAGAATTATCTTTCTAGCTGCCTGTCTCTGAGTCCTGCCCCCCTTCAGAGCCTCACACACAAACTCTAAAGCCTTCTTGACTCTTTCTTTCTGTCTCAAAAAAGTCCTGGATGCCTTCTTAGAACATAAGCTACTAAAACAAGTTGTTTTTTCTTAATTTTCAATCTTTATATTCCTGAGTAAATGCATGTTTGGGGCATATGCCAGAAAATTCTGGTTATCTGCACAAAAAGTGCCCACCTGCCCTTCATATAACATTGACCACAGAGGAAGTCTTCCACTGTCATTCTCAGAATAAAGGAAGTTTCCCTATGAT